>BJFM01002102.1:0-21088 GCA_016586285.1 Arothron firmamentum | reverse complement strand
CCCCCCCAGTCTTCCCCTACTGGTGTGTGTTTCTCTTCCTCCCCCTCCCCGTACTCCACTGAGCTAAATAAAGTCTGCTTTGGTGCATGCGCTGGTCTCATCCCTTTAGTACACCTGTGAGAAGCCATTTTGTGAAGCGGCGGTATGCGAAGGTGCTCGCCTGCTGTGTTTTTCATATTCCAGATTGGATGTTTACGCAGTGTGAATCTAGCTGGAAGGCTTTTCATGTGTAACTGTGTGTGTGTGTGTGTGTGTTTGTATAAGAAGGCAAGTGAGTAGAAGGTGCCTGGTGAATGGAGCTGTGACCTCTAGGGTCACTTCATTAATTACATCTGTGACATTCAGCCAGATGAGTTTCCTTTGTGACTAAATGATATGATGAATATTAACGACCCCAGATGAATTACACTGCTGCTTCTGCTGCTGCTGCTCCTGATGATAATGTGTTTTATGACTCTCGGAGAGTGGGGAGGAAAATTGCACACTACAGCACATTTTCGGATGTGCGGAATTTCATATGCAACATTTCAAAAACCAAAGCGTAGCTTGAATGAGCGAAGTTGTTTTTATTATTTTCTCCAGTAAAACTTGCCAGGGAAGCAAAAATGGAAGGAAAAAAAAAAAATCAAGAATAGTTGTTTTTTTCAAACTTTCAGATCTCCACACCTGAAGGGGAAGTATACCTGTAGTGCACACTCACATGCATAAATTAGACGGAACAATAGTATAATAGCAATAATAAACACAAAGCGGCTTTAGATGGCCTTAAAACCGATGATAACCATCTCAGATAAACTGATCCCCCACCTTTCTCCTTTTCCCTGTCCTCCCCCCCTCCTAATCAAATGAGCACTGTGCAGCTGGTGGGGTTGCGGCAAAAAGGGGGTACGGATGTGTGCAGGGAAGGTGGTGGTGGTGGGGAGGAGCGGGTTAAGGGATGGCGTGAAATTATTGCCTGCTGGTGTATATGTGTCGCTGGGGGTAGTCGGGTAGAGTAGGGGGTTGGGCTGGTGATGGGGGGGTGGGGGGTGGGGGGGTTAATGTCATTGCCTGCTGGTGAATCTGTAGTGGGGGCTCATTTAGATTTAGATTGGTTATGTGAGGAGAGAGCTGAAAGGCCAGCTCATGTTTATGCATGAATCCCAAAGCATGCCGCTGTGGAGGAGCCCCGAGTTAAAGAGACAGAGCTGAAATACTACAGCGTCGCTGGCTAATGCTGCACCCGAAGATTTGTAGCAACAATGAGTCCATAGAAATGGCTGCATTCACAAAGAAAAGGGACATATTTCACCGATGAATAACGAAACAATACGCTGCTTGTTTTGAGCTAAAAACTGTTAACTAATGTTATCAGTAGCTGCCGTCCACTTGAAACCTAACAATTGCTCTAATATTCCCTTTAGGTTATGCAGAAATGCTCAAACATGCTGTACTGTGCATATACGTATCCAACATTAGGCTTGGTCACACACCAAGAGTAATCAGTAAATGTCTCTGAAGGAGAGTTTGTTCAGCACTTCATCAGGTATAAAGTGGTTTTTATTTGGAAATGTGGTCGCTATCCATCTTTTAAATGACTTTTTAATGGTCGTCACACCATCTTAATCAATCACGTTGCAGAGCTAGCCTGCGAGCGCAAATACACCCTATTTATAATACCTACATTCAGCTGCAAAAATCTAATGTTGTGTGTCTTTGTAGCACTTCACACTTAAAAAAATAAATAAGTGAAGTTGTCTCTTTGGTTTAGAGAAAACATTAGTGAAAACATGTGCTGATCTCCAGCACCCTAGATACAGCACCCTTTGTAATCTGTCTTCATATCAGCATGTATCAAAAAAAACCTCTGAAGAAAATGAGTAAATACAGCTGATTTATAATTCTTTGGTGTCTCTACATTCGGGCTCAGAGTTTTTTTCTTTTTTTAATCGAACCCTTTACCATCCCCCAACCCGGCCAGACCCCCGCCCGGTCCCCTTTCAGTACTTTACATCTATAATGAGATACAAATACACATCAGCAGGACAGTGTCTACGCCACGCGTCACTGTGTGAATATTACTCACACTTATTAGCTGGATTATGTTAATCTTTACACTCCCTGCTCACAGACAACAGACTCCCCGTGATATGGCGGCGGTCACGGCAGTAAGCGTGTGTTGTCGTGTGTCCGCCGTGTGTATGTGTGTGTGTGTATTCAGCCGTATGTGTATGCTGGATTGATTGCCATGTTGTCAAACTGATCTGCATGTGAAAAGGCTGTCTAATTACATCACTTATGCAAATCAGAGATGAACATGCACGTATGCGCCACTGAAGACTTACGGCTGGGTCAAGAAGACAGTGCGAGTTATACTTTTAATGGTGGCATCACCACCTGTCTGAGACAGACACAATACACAGGAGTCGGTCGAGTCACAATGGATGTTTCAATACACTCTTTCAGATAAATTAGCAAAAATGGTTGGATGGGTCAAGCTCACAGTAGACTAAAGCACTTAGATTGTTATTGGAAACTGCCTGACCGCATATCAAATGATTAGTCTTTTTTTTTTTTTGGACTGAAACATTGATAGTATCCCTGTTGGAATGATTGATTGAGTCTGACACATTTTAATTATGGCCAAATTAAATGAATTGGCTGGCGGACTATAAAACATTGCTGTTTAATAACGAGCTCCTCCATTTGCCTTTTTTTTCCCCCCTGTTCCTTCATCCAATCCAATTTTGGCTGCCCACACCAAATAACCTCTCTCCACTTAATGATATGCAAATGAATTTTCATGAACCCCATGATCCCGAGCGATGATTAAACTGAGATGACATTAGCTGCCACGCTGCTGCCACTGTCACTGTTTCTGTCTGCCTCCTTTCTCCCTATCTCCACCATCTTTCTTGGTATCCACGACAACGGCCAACTGGTGATATTAAGGGGGTTCATTGTCATCGGTCCTGTATGAATTTTTCTTCTTTGGCTTCATGAGAGATGACATTCTGCTTATCCAGTGTTATTTCAGAAGAAGTTCTTTTTTTGTCCCACTGGAGCATATAAACGTGGAGAGCGTTGACTGCGGCTCACAGAGGACCACTGCCACAAGTAATTACATGTTAAAACAATATGCAATTGATGGTTTGCTGTAAAAATCTTACAGATGATTCTGGTGAGCTTCCCTCTCCTCCTTTTCCACTCCTAGCACTCCCCTCCCACCATTCCATCTGAGTCTTGAGCCAGCTCCACCTCTGCTGTCGTTTATTGTACTCCATTTGCATAATGAAGCCAAGGCTTAATTAAGATCCCACCGGAGTCTGGAGCTGAGGATGAAGGAAGAGAGAGATGAGGAGGAGGGGAGGGGGTGATCCAGTGTTCCTCGGCTTATCCGCACGTGTCTAAAGAGGAGGTGCAATTTAAGGGGGGAGAAAAGCGTTGACGAGCGATTAAATCACTAATTATGATCGGCTGTTAGAATTAGTGTGTAGCTGTTAATTAGCTGCAGATGAGATGCCCAGACAGTTGCCCGCCCCCGATGACTGCAGCAGCCCTCCCTGACTGGCAATACAGAGACACAGCTTGATACCCTGGAGATGATGCCAAAACAGCCCTCCCTTTGGCACAGCAGCGGTCTGAGAGGATATCCCTTTAAGACCGTCCCAGGTGTGCATGTGCAGGAAAAGAGGCTCTTCATCATCCTTGTCCACCCACTGCCGCTGTTCTTCGTTAAGTGCAAAAATAAAATCCCTCTTTCCTTCCTCTGTTATGCACTCGGTTCATTTTGTTCATTAGCCCCGTCCTCCTCCAGGCCGTGGTGGGCTGGCGTGGTCCCTTCATCAGGTCTTTGCACTGGCAGCAGCATCCTCCTTCCAGTGCAGCAGTTGGCGCTGCTGGCCTCCAGGTGCCCGGACCTTCAGCAAAAGCAAAAGTGGCTCTGGCTGCAGCGTTTTTTGGGCCGTTATGGGATGCTGTACGTTGTGCGTTCGGATGGCTTCACATGGCGCCCATGGTTGCCTCCCAGCGTCTGGCATAGCGCCATCTTTGTTTGCGCCATTGCCAAAATGTTGAAGGCATCCATTATCGTGTGACTGTATTTACAAATGTGTGTGTGTGTGTGTGTGCGCCACATTGGCTTGGCGCTGTGCCATCCTTCTCTCCGTGCCCTCACCACCCCTACAAAGATGCCATCGCACAGTCGCTGGCGAGCGTTGCCTGGGCAGCCCTTCCTGGCTTTGTCCAAGCCAACAAATGGCGATCAGCGTCAAATCCTCAGAGACGGGTCTCACTGCCGTCGACTACGACAGCGCACAAACGCCCAGTTGGATCGCTCCGGTTCCACCACGACTGCAGGCTGGCGCCGTGCCTGTCGACTGGCGCGCAACGGCTGGCGTAGGGAGGAATAAACAGTCAAACAGCGGGCAGAGGAAGGGATCTTCCACCGTACTTTTTCGGTCATACCAGATGTACGACTTACAGTTTCGGGGTGCCATCGATTTGCCTCCTCGCCATCCTTCTCCGCTTTCCATCAGCGATCGACATCCGAGCCATCCTCTCCTTGCTGGCATCTTTTTCGCTTCTGAATCCGTCTGTCCTATTTTTATCATCCTCGTGCCTGCCCGTTCTTCAGTGTTTGTTTCCCCTCGCTTTTAGCCTGTGCCAACGTGGTAGCATGGCGCCATGGCAATGGTGTGGAGCTCTCTTTCTCCGCCACTTCCTTTCTTATTCCCGTCTTACTCCCTTTGCCCATGCCCATGCCCGCCCCCGCTCAAGCCCTGACTGGATGGCACCGTGCCAACCTGCCACCGCCATCGCTCTCATTTGTAGCTCATCTTGCTCTTGCCCTTCCCCCTCTATCTACATTTCCATCCCTCTCTCTTTCTCTTGTCCCATTCATCCACTTTTCAGAATCACTTCCCCTCCATTAAACGCCCCTGTTTGTAAACACGCGCAACGTCTGCACATGTGCTACTTTTACTTTCGCGTGTGCGCTACAAATCATCAGTCTTTGTTTTTAGTTGGAGGAATTTTTCTTTCTTTTTTTTTTTTTGGCACCTGAAGGAATGCTCTGACGGACCGGCTGCTGGGTAATTACTGCGGCGCCAACTTATTCCACCGAGACAACAAGAGAAAGACGAAGAGCGCTCAGAGTTTGTAGAAAGCTTGTGTTGTTTTAATTAACTTTCACCAACCCCCATCGCGCACGCTTCGCTCCACATCCCTGGCGGGATGTGCTCGTGTGTGCACGCAATATAAAGCAATATGATTGATGCAATTTTCAGCAAAATCGATGGCGTGCCATTGACTTCACCCGATTTGCTAAGATGACCCCATGCTCCTTTGTTTTTCTTCATTTCTGCTCTTCTTTAAGACCTCTGGCATCAAACAGAAGCAGCCAGTGGTGGTGGAGGTATTAAGCAAATACTCATTAGTACACAAAACATAATGAATATGTAAATGATGTGTGTAATTTATGCATGGGCTGAGAAACTTGTTCTCCTTCCAGTCCTCCATTGTATTCCCTCTATTTATATCCACGTTCCCCTAAAACTTCCTACTTTCACACCAATCCTCCTCTTTTCTTAGACCATCCTCCTGTGAATAAATCCAAGAGGGAGTTGTTGGGGGTCTTACTATTGTCTCTTTTATTTTGTCTTTGCACATTTCTCCATGCTTTCGCCCATTTTAACACCCTCTTCCAGCCTTTCTCTCCTTATTCTGTTTGCTTTATTCTGCTCACAGGCTGTCCTATCCAAAAACAAACCCCGCAGTGAGGCTTTAAACCAACAGCTCGAGCTCGCTGTTTGAACAAGGTCTTTCTTCCAGGAATATGAATGCCGAACCATCTATCTGCTAAATCACATCCACTCTCGGCTGTGTTCATTGCTGTGTTCTGCCTTTGTCCCGGTGTGACTGCGTTGATCTTGATGTGTGGTCCAAACTGTGTGGTAAATTGAAGCGTGTCCTGATCGAAGGTGAGTAGCCTTGCTCCTGTCTAGGATAAACACCTATTATACCCCAGCTCCCTTGGCAATCACCATAGCAACAAACCATGGTACCCACGTGAGTTGCATAATAAGATGTTCCCCAAGACCACAGACCATAAAGCAGCATCAAACTGCATCCCTGCAGCAATAAATGCGAGTCAGAAAATAACAATTCGGTTGTCAAACATCACCAGGGAATCATTCTGGACCCTTTTCTACTGTGCGTTGCACGCCAGACGCTCTCCAGTGGACATGCTACTCTCTCTGTCTCCCCTTAACAGGTGCTGATGAGCTGCAGTCAATGACTGTAATGAGCTATCGATCACCGTGGGAAAACAGAGGGACAGAGAGGGGTGAAGTAGGTAGGGGGAACCCGAGGACAGCGCCAACAGAAACAAGCGCAGCGCCACAGCCAGGCAGGAATAAGTGCAGGTAAACGAAACGGAGACGTGCCGCCGAGGACAGTAGCAGTCCGGGCTTTAATCAAATACCCCCCACTTGTCATGGGTTCTGCTGAAAATAGAACGTAGGGGAAAGCCCTTTTGGTCACTGCAGGTGTGAAGTGAACTCTTCCACCTCGCAGATGCCTCCGGACCAGCTGAACTGCTCAGGATGACCGTGCAGACGCGCCTGTCTCCAACGAGCCCAGATGCCGGTGAACGGCTCTGACGCAGTATCTCCATTCCCCTCTTTTTTTGTGCTGCGTGCGTGAAGTGGATGCAGACAGCTTTAGGGAAGGGGGAGGTGTGTGACTGTGTGTGTAGGCGCGTGCGCCTGTGCGTGCGCATACACGTGCGGGTGTTTGTCGTGTGTTGGCTGGCGTTTCAGATAATGAAATGCAGCAGGGAACAAAGAGCTGGGGGGCCCTATTCTCTGTGCTGCAGCTTCATTTTCACTCCCGTCACTCTATGATTCCTCCATACCCTCTTTTTTGTGTACGTGTGTGTGTTTATGTTTGTCTGAGAAGGTTGTTGTGTACCAGTGTCCCCCCAACCTCCTCCTGTTAGTATTCTGCATGGCAGATCCCCCTAATGTAATAACTGTGTCTGCATGTCTAATTTACAGCAGGAGAGAGTAAATAGCCTGTGGTTAATTACAGTACGTGTCTCTGTGTGCATGCGTGTGTGTGTCTATGCACGTGTCTACACGCGCGTGGGTGTGTCAGAATGATTTATGAGTTGCAAATAGCTACACCAGTGGCCCGTTTCTCCTCACTTAGTTTTTAATCTGTCTTTCCATTAATTTTCCTGGAGATGTTATTATGGTTTTATAACAGTGTGCACAAGGATGCACATGCAGGCACTTGTATGTGTTGGCGACAGAGAGGTGGGAGCTTTTTGTGAGGGTTGGGACACTTCAGGCACCTGAGCGGGTCTTTGCTTTGCCACATCTCGTCTATTTCCTTCTGTTCTGTAATCTCCTCCCTTTTCCCCCTCTTTCTATTCTCTTTTCCTTCAGTCACTCTCTTCAGAGAGTTGCAACGAGCACAGATCTTTATTGACAGTACATGGTGGAACATGGAAACAGCAGGTCAATCCGTTTAGCCCAAGGGCCGATACACCAATTCACCAATTTGTCAGTGTTAGTTTGAGAGAGAAAAGCAGCTAATCTCTCCTCTCTGCTCTCTATTGATCACACACTTAGACTCCACTTCTCTGTCTAAACACTATTGATTCTCTCTCTCTCTCAATCTGTTTCTCCCTCTCCCCCCTCACTGTCTTTCCTGGTACCACATACCACAACTGTTAACACCTTTGGTGCACTTGGTCTACCTCTCAGACCAAAAAAGGTCAGATTGATTGAGAGTATATGTCATGTACAGGACCCTCAGTCATGCATTTTATAGGACAAGTTCAAACTTGTCCTACAAATAGTTTCACTTTTTTTCTATGCAGAACATTTACCAATTCCTTCAGTTTGTTTTTCTTATTTCCCTACTATGACCACACCTCACTTTACAAAGTGGGTAGAGTTTATTATTATAATCCTTGCATAGATTCAAACCTTTGTAGAAGATGGAGGGTGAAAATGTCGTGTGATTTTTACTGCATGTTTTTAAAACATCAACTCAATCTGAACCTTAGATTCAACTGCTGGAAATCCCTTGCACCACAAAGATTAAGGCAAAACCAGTAAAAATAATAAATAATAATAATAATAATAATAATAATAATAATAATAATAATAATAATAATAATAATAATAATAAAGAAAAAAAGTAGGAAAATTTGCTTTGTTTTTGTTCTTAGATATTTTTTACAACGGTGCCGTAACGAAGGAAACACATTTTTACTGTGACAAAAACAGACGAGAACGTTTGCGTTTCAACCGCCCGAGTCGTCCTTTTATTAGACTGGCGCGCCTCCTGGTGGTTGTCTTTAATCACTACACCGCTCAGTTACAAAACACTGGCACGTGTCTTGTGTAACCGGCAATCAGCTGTTTGGTAACCAGCGCAGGTGGAGGGTTGGGAACAAATCCACGGTCCGAAAATCGATTGTGCTTAAGGTTTTAGAGCAAGTATTGTTTTTTTTTTTTACCTTGAATCGAAGATGCCTTCGTCAGTAGCGCCTGATGGCGAGTCCAACAAAGTCTGGGTGAGAAGGATTTTAAAGGAAGTTCTGGCCGGTCGAGAGGATCCAGAGGGGTTTTTCGCCCTGTGCTTGTCCGTCCTGGGGCACCAAGAGACCCGCTCACAGTACCTGTCTCACATCGAGCCGCTGTCCACAGCCAACAGCTCCCTGCACTCCGTCCTCGCCTCCATCTACAGAGAATATTTCTCAAAGGTAAGTTTACACACCAAAAAAATAGGGTAGTTTTAAAAATTGTTATTTCTGTGCGTCAAAATCGTTTATATTTCAGGTCAAAGCCGAAGTAAATGTGTGTATAACTGCACAGATTTAAAAAAAAAATGTTTTTATCCGAATTAGTCGAATTAACAAGAGCAAACTTTACAGCAAAAATTGTAATATCAATAAAATGTACTTATTAATAATAGTTTATTTTCATTTGCTTAGTGTTGCTGTTGAAGTGTGTATTGCTGTAATGTTAAACTTGAAATCTATCATGTCATTGTAGCAACATTAATCAGCCATTTTAACAGTGATGGAACTAATAATGGTCTGTCCTCATTAAACTGTAGACTGAAGATGATGATCTGGAACTCGCTCTGGCACTCTCTCTTGTGGAAATGAAGGATTATGGGCTGTCAGCCCCCAGCCAGGAGTCCCAGCTAAAGCAACCCGGAGGAAGACAAAATGAGAGCAGCTGTGTTCGGCCGACCTCGGTGTCCCAGACACGGAGAAGAGGCCAGATCTGGTCAGCAGGCGCAGAGAGCAGGAAAAGAGACAGCTCACCTCGGGCTGGGCTCTCGGCCAAGGCGTGTGCACCACAAATGGCTGTAGAAACTGTGCATCACGCTGACACGTGCACAGAGGAGGCAGCAGTGATGGATGAGTCCGTCTCCTGCGTATCTGGCAACCTAGCGACGGAGGTGGGAGACTTCCATCAATCAGAGAAACCGAAACACTCCAAGAAAAGACGCCAGAGGCGTAAATGTGCAGCCCAACAGGTGGTGGGTCTGCCCCGAGCACCTTCAGCAGCAGCGCCGGTCCTGCTGTGGTTCAGGAGGGACCTGCGTCTCCGCGACAACCCTGCTCTCAGCGCTGCCTTACAGGTCGGTGCGCCTGTAATCCCATTCTTCATCTGGAATCCTGAGGAAGAAGAGGGGCCTGGGGTCACCGTGGCCATGGGGGGAGCTTGTAAGTCGGGCAGCCACAGTTTGCGTTGCTCATTCCAGCTGTGGCTGATGATTAATCACATACCTTTGCGATCACAGGTAAATACTGGCTGCATCAAGCTTTGTCTTGTTTGCGTTCATCTCTGGAGCGCAACGGCAGCCATCTCGTCTTCCTCCGCTCGGCGGCGCCAGGCGAGGGTGGATCTTCTCTGCAGACGCTGAAGGAGTTAGTGAAGGAGACGGGGGCGAGGACAGTCGTGGCGAACGCCCTCTACGAGCCCTGGCTGAAGGAGAGGGACGACGCAGTCGCGGCAGCTCTTCGTAAAAGCGGCGTCGAATGCAAAATGTTCCACTCGTACTGTCTCAGAGACCCGTACTCTGTCAGCACAGAGGGTGTGGGGCTCAGAGGTCAGGCTTCACTGGACAATGATGAACACGTGTTGTGAGTTGAAGGAAGATGCTCCATTGTGATTTCTCTCCTTTTGTTTAGGAATAGGATCAGTGTCTCACTTCATGAGCTGCTGTAGACAGAACCCAGGACCTGCGTTAGGGGCTCCGCTGGACGCTCCTTCTTCTTTTCCCGTGCCTGCTCACTGGCCTCGGGGTGTCTCCCTGGAGACGTTCGGTCTGGCACGCATGCCCAAGAGGAAGGACGGCACAACGGTTGGTACAAAACACCTCTACTCTGGTTCAGTCTGCAAGCTGGGATGTTCCGTCCAACTCAGAATGGCTTCACTTCTGCAACGCTGCGAGTCAAATTGTGTCATATAAACAGAGAGTTTAGCTAAAGTCAGGTTGGAAATGACCGTGTTTGGAGTGAAATGGAGTCTTGTTTTATTTTGTTCACCCCTGGAACTCCTCGTGGAGACTCAGCAGGTAGTATCACGCATTTCCTCCACATCTGCAGTGGAGAGTAGATGCAGAACTTCCTCATGTTCCACTGTTAATTCTTCCATGTTCCATCTTTGCTTTGATTTTCCTCAGATTGACTGGGCTGCCAACATTCGGAAAGCCTGGGATTTCAGTGAAGAAGGAGCCCATGCTCGACTGGAGGCCTTCCTTGGCGACGGTGAGCCTTTCCTGACTGCGCCTTTCTCACCCCCTGCAGAGGAAAGGTTAGACCGTGGAGCAGGCGTTCACCTGTGTCATGTGATCTGCCGCAGGCGTGTACAGGTACGAGAAGGAGTCCGGCAGGGCAGATGCCCCAAACACCAGCTGCGTGTCTCCATACCTTCACTTCGGTCAGCTCAGCCCACGCTGGTTATTGTGGGATGCCAAAGGGGCCCGCTGTCGACCAGCTAAGTTCCAGCGCAAACTGGCCTGGCGGGATTTGGCCTACTGGCAGCTGACATTGTTCCCTGACCTCCCCTGGGAGTCTCTCAGACCTCCATACAAGGTGAACATAGCCAGACAACTGTCGCAGCGCTAAGGGGGGGGGGAGTTGGGGGACGACGACTGTCATTTATAAAGTTCTTTCCATCCGATGGCGTTGGCAGGCTCTAAGGTGGAGTACTGAGCGCCCTCACCTGGAGGCCTGGCAGCGAGGGAGGACAGGGTTCCCTCTGGTGGACGCGGCCATGAGGCAGCTGTGGCTGACGGGCTGGATGAACAACTACATGAGGCACGTGGTGGCCTCCTTTCTCATCGCGTATCTCCACCTTCCCTGGCAGGAAGGTTACCGCTGGTTTCAGGTGAGAGAGGCTGTCACGCTGGGGTCCAGCAGGTTCAGGAGGAGCGGTGGTGTTTACAGCTCGTCTCCACGTCTTCGTAGGACACCCTGGTGGACGCGGATGTCGCCATCGATGCCATGATGTGGCAGAACGGGGGCATGTCCGGCCTGGACCACTGGAACTTCGTCATGCACCCCGTCGACGCCGCCATGACCTGCGACCCTTACGGCAGTTACGTCAGGAAATGGTGTCCGGAACTGTCAGGGCTTCCGGACGAGCTCATCCACAAACCCTGGAAATGTCCAGCGTCGGTGCTTCGTCGTGCTGGTGAGGAACCAGTGTACGTTTTGTTTAAAAAAAAAAAGAAAAAAAAACAGATTTCAAGAAAGTCAGATTGGTGTTTGTTTTTTGTGGCTTAGGAGTTGTGTTCGGTCAGACTTACCCCGAGCGGATCGTTGCGGACCTGGAGGAGCGCAGAGGTCAGTCTCTCCAGGATGTAGCACTGGTCCGCAGGCAGTTCGGACAGTACGTGGACAAGCGTTCAGGCTGCGACCTGGTGCCTCTGCCCCCCCGCCTGGTCTCTGAGGCTCTTGGGTCATCACAGCAGGGTGGGGTGGTAGCCACCGGAGAGAAGCAGTTCCTGTTGCCCGTTATCACCCGCATGGAATTCAAACACCAGCAGGGCGACCCAGACGCGGATGCTGCTTCGAATCCATACGACGCCGTCCTGAAGGGATACGTGAGCCGCAAGAGGGACGAGACCATCGCGTTCCTCAACGAGAGAGATTTCACTGCCAGCGTGATGCACGAGGGCGCCCAGAGGAGAGAGAGGATGGAGAGCGATCAGCGCAGACTGGAGGGGCTCCCTCGGGGGCCTGTGGCGAGAGGCAGGGCCAGGAGGACCCCGACAGCCAAGGACCGATTTTCTGTTGTACCTGGAGGAGCAGTCACCTCACTCTGGTGATGCAGGGACAAAGACTGATTTCACAGGCTGTTTACAAGCTTAAGAGATTTTTTTTTCTAGATATTTCACTCTGTTGAAAAGGGAAGGAGCCTGATTTGTAAGCCACTTTCTTCAGGCGTTTGTGTTTATCAGTTGTTCTTTTCCTGCAGATGGTTCAGTTGTTATGAACAAAGGTGGTAGGTCTTAAATAAAGCCGACTGGGATTTTTTTTTTTGGTGTTTGAATCTTCATTTACGCTTGCATGAAAGGCTGCTGAGAAGGGACAGGGAGAAATAAGTGCCTTATTGAATATGATGGGTTTTTTCAAGTTTCTTGATGAATTTTTTAAATATGCAAAGATCATTTATCATAGTGTTGAGCGGGACACCTCTTATCAGTCTGTATTTGTGAAATAAAGATTTAAAATAAATAATGGCGCAATAATAGATGAAAAATTACAAACATGACATTTCAGGAAATTTTATTTTGTCAGTAATGTATCATATCTATAGTGTTAATATCACAAGGGCATTTAGACCAATGTTAATAATACCACTTAAAAGTGCTTTCTTCAATCAACCTCCTACAGATGAAATAAATTGTCTTAAATGTGTTAAACCTACTCATTGTGGATCTCAGTTCCTTCTGCATGAGCAACATCTAAACATTGAATGTTCAATCAGTGCGTGTTGACTTCACCTGAAGGATTCCTAATGTGCTCAACTCTACAATACTGGCAGGTCAGCAGTCTGGAATTCAGCTCCTCGGGGAACTCTGGAACTGGTGTTACAACACCCGCTGGATTTCTAAGTTGGTGGTCACCCGAAATATGAGGGCACGCAACATGTACTGGAAAGTGCTGGTTTAGTTCTCAATAGAGCGGATGTATCTCTCATAGGCTGCTTCATCCATGAGGCTATCCAGCTCTGCAGGGTTGGCAATGGTCATCTTCATCAGCCAACCTATGATGATGTTAAAATCGGATAAAAACAAATGTATGACATGATGCTACGATACATTAACAATAGGCCATAATTTCAGGATTACCTTATTTTAACATTGTAACTGCAAGAAGATATGCTGACAATTACAATGTATGGAAATAGTTGTTAACAGATAAAAATTAAACTGATGACATGCTTCAAGAAATAACTCATGGAGTTATCCAAACATACATATTCTGTACATTTACAAAGCTCCAACACTAAATATGTATCTGTCCTCATGAAAGGTACTAGGGCTCTCCAGCAGCAAACTGCTACAATAAATGACATTGTTTTTAATTTTCATACATTGGCCAATTCATTTCATGACTACATAATCATCATTACAGGTTACATGACAAGGCAGTAAAGTTCTCTGGCTGACGTTAACTTCACAGAGAACATCCTGAATATAGGTAGCATCAAAGGAGTCTTGTGGTGTACCTCATACCTTATGTAATGCTATTTTACTATCCAACCCACAGTGTATCTACTGAACAGTTAATGTCAAATGCTGATCAGCCACTACTAATAAAAGCTATTATTCTCTTCTGAATGTTTTACTTCTATAGAAGTAATCAGAATGATCTGTTTTCAGGTATAGAATAATGTGTTTGTATGTATTTCCTTACCATCCTTGTAGCAAGATTTGTTGACCAGTCCAGGCTTGTCTGCCAGAAGTGTATTGACCTCTAAAACTTCCCCAGTCAACGGGGAATAGAGCTCACTAGCTGCCTTTACACTTTCCAGAGCTCCAAACTCATCTGTGAATGATGCACCAAATTACCCCAATATGAGGATATTGCAAGTTTATACTTTTTAAATGTTAAATGAAAGGAAAATAGACATTTAGTAAGTAAGTATATGATGTTTGCCCACCTGATCAAAAAAAGAAGATTTACAGCTGACACATGATTCAAATGCTACTGTCTTAAACATTAATCTGAACACAATAAAAGGTCCTGGAACATGACTGAAATAAGACAAAAGGTAGAATAAAAGCTCACGATCTCAAAAAAGCAAAGGAAATATGTCATGTCATTCTTTTCCTCTCGTTTCACATTATGTTGCATGATATGCATATATCCGTTTTCAAGAACATAGAAAAATATATCTCCAAACGTGATCAGCAGTTTGACATTACAACAGTACTTTATTTCTAGCGTGTACTGTAATAAAAAATTTGCCATCCTACCTTGCTGAGATAGCTGTGTTCCAATCTCTGGAAGTCCACAATAAACTACGTCCCCTAGAGCCTCCTGAAAATGACGGAAGGGAAGTAAAGAAGAAATAAACCCATTTCATTTACTGCAACCTGCAACTATTTGTACACACGTGTTAGAAGTCCACACACTGTCACAGAACGTACTTGGGCATAGTGACTGATACCGACAGTTCCAGTTTCCCCGTCGTCGACTCGAATCCATTCGTGTCTTTCTGTGAATTTAAGGGCTGCAAGAAACACAACAAACACAGAAAACAGCACTGTCAGCTCCCGCGTCCTTCTCTTTAGCTAAAGTTACCCTATAGCTAATGAAAATGTCAGCTAACATCATAACTAGGTATTTTCTTATCTTAATACCCGCAGTCAATCGGCTAGAGGAGGCTATCGTTCTTCCATAATGAGGGTTAGATGTCAAACGCAACGAAGAGAGTAACGCCGAACGTTTAAGAACAGGTAAAACTGTATAAAAGTTGGAAGACACTGAACGAAGTAGCCTGGTAGCAGCCATGTTTGTCGCTTTTTGATGACGAGTCGGTCTTTTTTCTTCGTGGATTTCAGAGGCAACGGTAATGCTTTGCTGCCCCCTATTGAACACGGATGAGAGATTCGCTGTCCCAAGTAAAATCGATAACAAGACCTAAACTAAAAGCGCTGTTTAGTTACTTACGTTACAACGCAGTTTCTTATTCTTAAAACTAGTCCAAAAGACTTTAGCAGTACAGTGAATGAAGAGGGAGACTGAGTATGTTAAATTAGATTTATTTAAAAGAAAATTCTGAAGAACATAAGGTTATGACCTCAAAATCAACTTCTTCCCATAAAAATAACCACTGCCATCTCTTAAGGGCCATACTTTTAGAGCCACAATATTATTTTGTGATATTTAAATAACATACCACATTTTGTCACAATTTCTCACATTAAGTAATAATAACATAGTATTAATAACAGCTGAACATACTGGTAATTTTTTTTAATATAGTTGCGCAATTTAATTCACCCTTGATTTGTTTGAAGGAAATCAAATAATACTGAAGCATTTAAAAGGGTGCTTTTTGTTGTTTTAGGAGACACACAGATATGCCAAGACCTTTGAAAGTTGTCTACATGTGTCCAAAATTCTACAGATCCTTCCATTACAAAAAGCACATAAAACCAGTTAAACAGGGGTCATACTGATTCTTAATGACCTAACAAAATCTGAAATTATTATGGGACAACTTTATTTATACAAAACAACGGAACATATGAAGAAAAGGTCACGCTCATGCCTGGAAGTTCTCGAAATTGCTTTAGATAAGGAAATGACATGTTTAAAAGAAAAAAAAAGAAAAAAAAGAAACAAAACACAACAAGACAAAAATCCCCTCAAGTGTTTAACATAACCATACACTCCCTTTGTCCTGATCTGGCTTAATAAACTATGCTGTCAAACTGGAATACAGAACAGTTAAAAGTGTCCTCCCATATACCCTGGGCTAAAAGCTACAAACATAAATAACAAAAGCACATTTTGTTTGGCTTTTACATTACACAGCTTCAAGAATCTATCCAGTGTCCACTTTTGCTTATTTGATTGTAAAGATAAGAACAACATAAATGACAATAACAACACTGAAAAGGGTGAAGGAAGAAGAGCTTGCTGTGGAGACATGAGTGAAAACAGAGGGGATGAAAACTCCTGCATGTGTATTTTCTCCATCAGAGCTCACGGGAAGCTCACTGAAAGGCAACGCAACACGACCGTGTCAAGTCCCTCCTGCAGGGGGTGCTGTGTGCTGCTGAATGCTTGTGAGGAGAAGAGGTGTGTACTGGCAGTCCCTGGCAGGCAGAGGGGCAGTCTTTAGAAAGTAAAGTCTCTCTCCTCACTGCAGGAAGGAACAGCTAAGGGTGGAAAAGCCAGGAAGTTCATCTCGGACCACGGTAAGGTCGCCACCAAACATTAACTCTCGCTCTATTTCTCTCTCTCTCGCTCTTTCGTACAGACACGCCAAATGTCTTGGCGCCCACAATCATACGCACAATCAGCCAGACCCAGACGCCCTTGCTGGTTTTTAAGTGGTTCGTTCCTCTCCGTCTGTCTCCAGCTTGGTCCTGCGCAGGTTGCTCTTCATCTTCACAAACTCTGGGGTGTTCTCCTGCTCCTCCTCGATCTTCTGTTGCTCCAGTTCCAGCTGCAGAAACACACAAGGCAAATTATAGCAACATAAGATGCATTTTATTTTCTCCTTTAAGACCGAACAACTGATCTTTCAACCCAATGCAATAAGGAAGTGATAGATAGATAGATAGATAGATAGATAGATAGATAGATAGATAGATAGATAGATAGATAGATAGATAGATAGATAGATAGATAGATAGATAGATAGATAGAAACTTTATTCATCTCTCATGAGAAATTCACAAACATCCAACACCCAACTGAAGCTCTTCAGCTGGAAGTGAACATCCAACAAGTTAATTACCTGCTCAAGTTTCTGTTGTCTTTTCATAAGCTCAATCTCCAGGTCACTCCTCTTCTTGTGGGCTTCCTGCTCCTCCTTTTGAGCCTTGAGAATCTGCTCCCGCTTTCTCTTCTCCAGAACCTTCTGGAGCTCAGGTTTGTTCTGAGGAGCCAAGCCCCTGCGCAGAATCAAAAATTACACCACGTTAACAGAAAATTCAGCTAAATACAACAAAACCGCACGGCAGCTGACGCTAATACCGCTGCTATGACCCCATTCTGGTTTGACCTCATAACTGTGATAGACGATCTGGATTATAACTTGTGTTTCCAGATGAGTTTTGATTTTGAGCCACACAAATTCCACAGTTGAATGAACATTGTAAGACCCAACAGATTTTGAAAAAAAAAAAGGATTAAAACCTACAGTCGAAAGCGTTTCGACCCTGATCTTCCCCTCTCAGATATTCCTTGCATGGCAGCAGCATTGAGGTAATGTTATTCAGAAACCAGAAGGAGTGTTACACAACTTGTGCGTATGTGGCCAACAGTACAAAAAAAAAAGACAACAAAAAAAGACATCTTAGTTAAGTGTCTTGTGAATGATAGAAAAAAAAATTAAATTACATAATACTAAAAAGCCTTCCAAACTGTGAGGGAAGGGCTGAGCCAGAGGAAAAGGCTCGCCTGCCGGGGGTACTTAAGACAGAAGAACAGAGACGGGTTGGGGGCTGTTTTCTACACACTTAAATGGTTGCACGCAGCACAGAATGCCAATAAACCCCGAAGCCCACAAAAGATCAGGAGGCACACAATGCGTTGCAGACCAGAGCGGTTGTTGTCTTCAGTTCTGAAAACTGATGTCCTGTATTAAGTTTGCTTTTTTAAATTTTTATCTCAAGAGCTCGTGACTTAAAAGGCTGCCTGGGTTCTTCAAAGAAAACATTGAGCCCACCTGGCTGCATATCAACAATCACACACTCTTAATTGCATGTGTGATTAAATCTTGGAGATTACATAACCGAGCCTACAATGTTCCCAGGAGGAGTGGGAATTCATTTACAACAAACTCTGATTTAACCAGAGTCAGCGCTGCAGTGAAGCGCCGTGTTCCCCCTGGGCACGAGGGTCTTGAGAAAGTACTTAATATGCTGAAGCAAAGCAGAGGTAAAAAAGATGTGATTGGAGTGGGGTCAGGAATGAAAGAGGAAGGTCAAGTCCCCAAAAGCTGAGGAAGTATAAAGCAGGCAATAAAGAGGCTTCGCACTGTTCTCCTTTTACTGCCGTCATCGCTTGCGTAATCGCTGACCTCTCCTTGCATCCGTGACCCTGACTCCTGTACACACACGCCCTCCAGCATGCTGAAAATTCCATACATTAATGCCTCTGTCTGCTTGTCTGTTTTACATGTTACAATAAAAAACTTCTTTGTGTGTATCTGTGCGTGGGAGCGGTCGCTGCAGCCAAGGTAGCTATGGCAGAGAAAGACCCTCAGCAAGTCACTGTTTTGTAATCTTCATTACATAACACATTTTTTTCTCTGAACATCCATCTATCTATCCACCCATTTCTCCAAACACCCCCCCCCCCACCACCATGACTAATCCACTATGCAGCCGAGCTTTCTATACAGCGAGCAGCACAGCAGGATCCAGTCAAAACATGTTCATCCCCCAAAACCCCTCCAGATTCATCGCACAGGCTTCTACTGGCACCCAGTATAGACAGAAACATTAGCTTTCTGCATCTGGTGATGGAACCTTCAGCAACAACAACAACAACAACAACAACAACACCTTTTAACCTAAATCGGCCCACAGTAGCCTTGTTTCGTTGTTCACAGATGGCCGTGTGCCTCCATCATTGCAGAGGCACCTCACCGTTTGACCTGTTTAAGACGAATCATTGCTGCTGTGATGTAACAGCTGTCAACAGCATGTGTGTGTGTGTGTGTGTGTTTATGCAGCTATTTATAGCTGGAGCACAAAGCTGCCGCCACTGTTTGGAGAGACAGAATACAAACATTAAGGAAGAAAAGCACAGTGTGCACATCCAGGCGCGCAATCCAGACGTTTGCACTCATAAATGGGTGCTCATGCGGTGCCTGAAATCCCGCGTGGTGTGATCTGGAGTCAATATCAGATCCCTCTGGAATAATTCTGCGCAAGATAACTGCGTGAACTTTACATAACCAACATTTGACAAGCAAATGCTTTATATAAGAGTTTGTATGAAAGTTTCGTAGCCAAAGCTTTACATAACACTACTGCTGGAGGTGGGATGGGATTGGTGAAGTCATCTAAGTGACACTGTGCAGAAGCACCAGGCTGCATGGAGACTGTTAGACCAATTAGAAGAGAACAGCAGGGGTGATGTCGGCTCATCCTCCATTGGAAGTTAAAATAAACTAGCCTCCTCCAAAGGATGATCTGGAAACATCTGCAGCAACACAGCTTTACCACCAATTGATGTGGAACAGATGTGTTTTTGTCTGTTTTCTAACCTCTTCTGGTTCATGAGCAGCTCTCGGTGGAGGTCCTGATGGTTTCGGGAATTCTTGACTGGGTTGATCAGTTTCTTGGGTTTGATGAGCTCGTCACAGTCCCCCTCCAGATAGTCTGGTTCCGCCATGACACGTCTCCCTGGTGACAGCGACAGACCAGGGTCACAGGGAGCTATAGGGACAGAAAACACTTGTTACAGTGATATCATGACAGGAATCATCATCTTTGTTTCAGAAGTAAATGTTCTTCAGAAACATTATTTTAGTGACTTTTTACCCTCGATTCAAGGCAACTTCCAAAGCAAGTTATTTACAGTGTTATTGTAGGATTTTATATATATATATATATAGATAGATATAGATATCTATATATAGATATATATATAGATATAGATAGATAGATAGATAGATAGATAGATAGATAGATAGATAGATAGATAGATAGATAGATAGATAGATAGATAGATAGATGTATTGCCTTATTTGTGTATAAAGATAGTCTGATGAGAACATCTGTCTGCTGCTGTAGTAAAAGCTGTTTTTGATTGTCATCCACAGTCATGGAAGGAGTGAGTGAATTTACGTAACTGTTCCCCACCAAATGAACAGTCCGTACCTTTATCGAACACAGATGGAAAATGATGACAACAGGAAAGAGGTCACTGCTTTTATACCCTTTGAGTACATCTCCTGAATATTTGAAAAGCTGCTCTTACATTCCTGATGCAACAAGATTTAAAACCAATTTTCCTTGAACCCAAAAACAAGTTATTCTCACACTCACAGCCCTTCCTTTTGCACTTTAAATTAGAACTCGCCACATTGACCAAAATAAAAGCCCGTGCACATGGAATTACAGATGTTGGACAGAAAACTACCAACACAGAAAGACTGACAAGTTAGCAGTGAGATGATAAATGGCTGCTTAGTATAAACATCTTTACTCGCATGCATTTACACTGAGAAAGTAATTTAAAAGAAAACCCAGCAGCATATTAAAACACAATTACATCAATGGAGACTAAAACTAAAAAAAATAATTTTCCTTAAGAAAAATTATTAAAGCACAGCAGAATAAAATAAAGTAGCTGCGTATTTTTTGGGCAAAAAAATACAATTCTATGCATGTTCTGCTCACCCTGCAGATGAGGAAAGACGGGGTATCTGAACATCGTTGTCATCTCTGCTGTTAAGATGTGGAACAGATTTTACAGTTAATAAAAGCTGTTAAGAGCTTGCACTGCCCTGGTGTTGTAGAGCACCACACAGATGTGCTTTTGGTCGGCACAGCTGTCCACTGCTGAGCTGCTTGGGTTTCAAAGCCTTTTTATATCCATTCTCACGCATGCACCATCCCACTCCTCCCTCCCTCGCTCTCTCTCTCTCTTTCTCTCTCTGTCCATTTCTCTCACCTACTCTGTTTCCACTTCCATCCTCTATCCATCACTTATTAATGAAGTCATCCTTTCTTGTTGCTTCATAGAACTTCATTCTTTTTCTCCCCCTATTATAAATAAATAAATCGCTTTCCATAAAATGGTTACACGGCATCACTCTCCCACAATCCCACAGGATGACTCATTATATATATATATATATATATATAT
>BJFM01002101.1:0-17998 GCA_016586285.1 Arothron firmamentum | reverse complement strand
TCACAACACATTAAGTCAGGCTTTTCGATAATCCCGCTTTCTGAAACGGACCCCTGCTCATTTTGAAGTCCTCACTGAGTCACTATTTAAAAATGATGCTTCAAGCATTCATATGTGATCTTCTTAATAATGAACTATAATAATAATAATAATAATAATAATAACAACAATAATAATAATAATAATAATAATAATAACAATAACAATAATAATAATAATAATAATAATAATAATAATAATAATAATAATAATTTCTGTAATTGTGATTTCACTGGCAGATGTGCTTTGCCATAGAGTTTTTGTATTTGTCCACTTATGATTGAAAATTTACACTAACAACTATAACCCCACATGTTTCCATTGCTTTACATATTCTATTCTTTGAAAATAACAGCAAAGAGATTGCAGACAAAGATAACCACACACAAACACAGGAGCAGTGAACTCTGTGGTGACACCATGTGTTCCAGTCCTGTTGGAGAACTGCTGGTGCACGCTGACTTCTTTACATTTATGTTATGAGGTCCAACATGTTCATCTCTCCTGAGGTTGTGTGGAACTGAAAACTGCATCTAGTTGACAAGACTGGATTGAACAAGGGAATATTGTATATTGTATATGTATATTGTAATATAATACTGTGAATCTCAGGCAGCAGCAATTTTTTGTTCTATGAAATAGCTTCTTGCGACCCAGCAATGCTTTTGTATTCTCTTTCAGTGAAACAGGAAAATCCACTGAAAAAGAGGATTTGCAACACTTATTTCTGGGTCTCAGAAGGAGCAATGTGGAAGAGCAGAGTAAAGAGCAACAAAATCTCTTTTTGATGCTTTGAGTGACTCAGGCAGCTCTGCAGGATCGTGTGCAGGACCCACAGAGACTCTGCTTTCTGTCACACTGAGGTTCTGTGATCAGTGAAAACCAACAAAAAAGGAAAAGAAGAGAAATATGCAACATGACCGTTTTTTCTCAAATTCTTACAGAAAATACTGGGGCTTGAGACACAATCACCACAACTGATGCACCAACCCTCTGAACCAGCTCTGCTGGCACAATTCCTGCTTTACACTCAAATCTCTTGTTTTCACAAGGAACACACAAAATTCTAAAAGTAATTGTCCTGCTATGCCCGTTCTCCAAGCTACGGAAGAGGCATGTGGAGACATCACAGTTGATGCTATTCATGGCATGACTGGCTATGCTAGGTGATGTTTCCCCCGCTGCTTAGCCAGGGAAAACATCATTTGTGATGTGGATGAGGTGCTGTGGCCAAAGCAAAACCAGAGAGATAGAGAAAGCAGCATAGATTTTTTTTTTCTTACTATAATTGCAGACAGTAAATTCTTCTTTTTCGCTAAACCATGCAACTTATTTTTGGTTGGGATGTATACGGTAAAAATTGTTTATGTGTGAAAATAAAATCTACTTGTTACCATGTACTTGTGTGTTCTGAGTATAAAAGCAACACTTTAAATTATACAACACTCTGATGTGCTGTATCTGTAGTAAGTGTTACAGTGCACAAAAAACATCACAGAGGTCAATCTGAGTGATGAAGAAGTGTTTTCCATCCATCATTCCGTTACACTGAGCACATCAATGTTCAACTGGTCTGTATAAATGTCTGTTCATTTGTTGGTTTGTGTGCGTCATTTAAAAACAAACAAACATTTTGAAGAGGAATAAATTTGTTTCGAATGTAAAGTTTAATTTTTCAGGAGAACTGTGGGATTTTGGCTGTTGTGTGTTTGTGCATTTTTGTGATCCAAGAGTGTGAGACATGTTTCAGAAAATGTGTGTAAACAATCAATTAAAACTGTAACATGATGTATCAGGAGTTTAGATGGACAGTCCTCACAATTGATTTCCAATGTGAATTGATCACATTTACAAACCCAAAACAGCTCCACAGCTGTCAAAGTTCACCTCAACACAAACACACTGACACGATTCAGTAACTGGATTCAAAAGCAGCACCAGCAGGATTCAGAGTGGAGTTTCTTTGATTTATGGAAAACTCAGAATAACAGTCATCCAGAGACACGGAGACCCAGGCGGTAATAATCCTCAGAGTGAGAGCATCTTTGCTGGTACAAACAGGAAACCGAAAACCAGAGAAGGAGCAGAAAGAGGCAGAAACTGTCCCCAGGGTCAGTTTTTTGACAGAAATGTCAATATAAAGAGATCGGACGACCTTGAGAGATTTTTGACAAGAGCAGTGACAGATTCAACCAGCACAGATTTAATCTGCAGAAACATTTTGGTTTTCTTTAACGGTGATAAAAAGCCAAGTTAGGATCCACTGGAGTCCTTCCACTCCAACCATTAGAGACAGAACATTAGACAGTGTGAAAAGAAAAGAAAAAACTAAAGCCTAACACGAAATCTTTGAAAAGAAGATCTAAAAGAGCATCATCTATGAATCAGATCCTGGAGAAGCTTGACTGCAAAATGTTCATTCAGGTGTTGGAAATCCACAAAGCAGAGCTGGATCAGCTGGAAATATCTGAGCTTTGATGTTTAGATCACAGCTGCTTCACTTCCTGTGGAAACCATCCCTCACCTGGAAGCCACTGGTGTGGCCTCAGGGGTCAAAGGTCACTGTGAAAGAGAGTGATGCTGCTTCCTTTCAGCTGTGAGGGGATGACTGATGGCACCACTTCAGTGCCGCTCGTGCACAGTGAGCTCAGCTGGAGAGAACAACACAATCACCAGATGATGTTGAAGATGTCATGATGACAGTTTTATTACATTCTCTCTCTCTCTCTCTCTCTCTCTCTCTCTCTCTCTCTCTCTCTCTCTCTCTCTCTCTCTCTCTCTCGATGTATATATATTTATTTATGCAAAGAGAGGGAGAGAGACTTTCTGACTTTTAAAACACTTTATTGACATTTACTTTACATCACTTTTTCCTTTCTTTCCAAACTGAGAGAAAAAAATAAAACAGAGGTCCCAGGCCAGGGCAGGTACGATAAACCACTTTCAGTCAAGGCCAAACACGATCAGGCGAGGGTGAGTTCTACGCCAGGAATTCTGGGAATTGTAGTTAATCTTGCTGGGTTATCTGACACAAGCCTTCTTCAGCTCCCCACAGCTGCTTAAAGGCCCCCATGTTCTTAGTTCCTCTGGAAAAACACAACTCCAGCCTGATTCTGGCCCAGATGTTCTGCCTCCAACGGGAAGCCAGCTTCCATGGTGCCTCAGCCATCACTCTGTCTCTGTGGCTCAGGTCGATCGTCATTTTGGCTTCACCGCTTACAAAGTTTCTAATCTGCCACTTTGCTTTTTTCCTCTGATCGTCCTTAAACCCACCAATCAAACCAGGGGCTCTGAACTCAACACCAAAGGTGCTAAAAACAGCATTTAAAAGGCTAAAAACGGCTCAGTCTGCTGCACTCAGTCAACAGGTGGGGGGCAGTTTCTGACAGGCAGCAGAATGGACGCCTATTTTCCACATTCACATCCAGAACAGATTTTTTTTAATGAGTTTCAGAATGAACCTGATTATCTGCTGCAGCCCTGATGGGATAAGCCCTCAGGTTCTGAGGACCTGAGCCAGACAGCTGTCTACTGTCCTGAGCCACTTCTTCAACTTGAGCCTGACCCAGGAGAAGGTGCCACCATGTGGAAGACCTCCTGTCTGGTTCCTGTGCCCAAGAAGTCACGTCCCTCCCACCTCCATCTGCAGGTGAGATCTTCTCTGGAGGCTCTGCAGTTTTCTGACCAGCCCAGTTTGGTCTCTCTCTCACAGATACCTGCTGTGCACGTGAGTGAAGTGTCCCTCATGCACAGTGAGCTCAGCTAGAGAGAACAACACAATCACCAGATGATGTTGACATTTTATCATGACAGTTTTATTACGTTTGCGTAATAAATGTTCATCCTTTGTCACAAATAATCAATAAACATCAGAGGGAAACCCTGAAAAGGAAAAGTCATGAAAACATTCTCAGTCCTCCAGTCATCCGAAAACAAAGTCCTGAAGAGGCCACTTTAAAAATGGGTTTCTAAATCCACACGACTGGCTCAGATGTTCTGGCATCACAGCCTGAAATGCTGGAAACGGGTCTTTCACATTTCTGTCCAAACCCAGTGGGTCAGAGGCCGTTAACGGCTGCATCTGACAGACTGTCAGGATGCTCACAATCAGTGAGGAAGGTCAGATGCTGTGAGCAAGTTTTCAACAACGTGGAACAGGGTGGAACAACTTTGAGTGTGAAGAGATTTAAATTTGAAGATAGTAAAGATTTTCTTTTTGCTTAGACATGACATCATGAAAAAAATGATTCTGTTTTAGTGTTTAAAGGACCCCCCATCCATCCATAGAGCAGGTGGAAAGAAGAAATGGACATAAAAAGTGTTAGGATCCAGCTTATTGGCCCCCTCCTGTGTTCCCCTTGTTCTCCCCTAGAGGGGGCTGTTCCCCCTGGCTCCAGCAGTGAGCACACACCTGCGGCTGATCAGCAAATCAGTGACTGATTAAAGGATGCTGGCAGCGGTGCTCACTGCTGGATCGTTTTGTTTTGTTTGCCTTGTTGCTTGGCTTTGTTTGTTCGAGTAGTCAAGCTCATCTCCTCGTCATTGTCCACTATGCTCTCGCTCTGGCCTGAGTTACTCCTGCATCGCTGCCTCACCTGCTGTGTACGGCTTGCAGCACTAGCAGTGTATGGACACTAAGATGTGGTCATCATTTCTGAAGGTTCCCTCTGGTGGTGGAACGCTCTGCTCTGTGGAGCAGCACCATGTCTGCTGGCTTCTGCAGAGAAGTTCAACATCACTCTCAGCTGTTTTAAACAATCTGATCCTGGGTCTGCTGAAAAATACATTTCCTTATTTGTCACTATTATTGATCTACATTAATTGTTCTTCTGTCTTTCATAAAATTACTGATGGAAAACAGACAGAAGTCAGCTGTTGTCTGGCCAGGATTGATGAGGGATGATGGATCTTGATGCCTCTGGGTAACACTGTTATAACAATGACCAGTTTGAGGACAAACGTCTTGTTTAACATGGAAACAAAACGTCCTCGTCTCTTTAGTTTTCTCTGCTTCCAGCGCTGAGTGTCCCCCCGATGTTTGACCAAAGTTAAACCAAAACCAAGCAGCCTGTCATGAATAAATATTTCCATTCTTTCATCCAGAGTGTGTCTGCAATCAGTCCATCATGGTTATAGTTGGTGTGTTAACCCCAACTTTCCATCCTCAGCTGGGACCAACCAAAAACAGCAACAAATTTCAAATCTGATAAAAATTTGGACTTTTTTTTTCTGTGGTTGGAAAAAAAAAATGGAATTCAATCTGAACAACCCAGAAAACCTTCTCAGAAACTGTTGTTAACATTTGGCATGTTAGGGTGGAGCATCAGCATCCACATCAGCAGAGGGAGAGCTGCTCATCGCCATCAGCAGCTGGTTGGTCCGGAACCTCACCGTGGCCCCGCGTTTGCCGTCGGGGCCACTGCCAGACGGCCAGCAGCAGGACCTCATAGGTCCAAGCTCCTCTGTCCTCGGTCTCCATGAACCTCTCCTGGTCTTTGGGTCCCACTCACACTCTGGTGGACTCCTGCAGGTCCTCCAGCTGTGCTGTAGAACACTTCCGGGGCTGTTTGTTTGTGTGTGTGGCCCTGATGCAGCAGGATCCCTGGGGCCACTGGAAATTAGCAGTCCTGGTTGCAGCAGTCACACCACCAAGCTAGGAGCCTCCACAGGGAGCTGCTGAGACTCAGCTCCAGCCAACACCAGCAGCCTTTCACATTTCCTGCTCTGAACAGATTAAAAGCCTGTTGAAGAACACGGTCACATATTGCTAATCATGAGCGCCTCTGTTTTTTTCCTTCTTTTCTTTTCTTCTCTCCAAAGGCTGAAACTTTGCTTTGTCAGGTTTATGAAGTCTTTGAAGTCAGCATGCTCAGGGAAGGTTGGTGGGTTGCTGGCACAGCTGGTTAAAGTTGAGAGAAGCTGAACTTTATGCAAATTAGCATCAACACAACGGCGGCAACAGCCAATCACAGGCCAACCTGATTCACCAGGCAGAAAAACCTCAACAGAGAAAACGGAGGAGAAAAGTATTCTTGCTGCCTCTGGTTTTCCAGCAAAAATACTGTTTTGTTGTCTTTTATTGCTCCAAATTGTAAAGCAGAAGAAATTTGACCCCCTTTTGTGTTTACTTTCTCCACCAGGAGTCAAAGTACTCATCTCCAGACATGAAAGCCTGAGAAAGATGAAAGCAAAGCCAGGCTTTACTTTCAGGGATCATTTTTTCAGTTGTTGGCTGAGAAATGTGTTTCTAAAGAGCTTGGTTTTGCTGCCCACGGTGAAGAGTTGAGATGTTTCCTTCAGAGCAGGAAGCTGGTGGGAGGACTTTGGTTCTGCTCCACTGATGAAGACTGTTGAGAGTTTCTCTGAGACTGATGAAGGAGACATGAGCTGAGGGCTCTGTTGGTCTGAGGGAACAACAGGATCTTCTTATGTTTCCTCTAGAAGATGATCTCAAGTCAGCTAAGGCTTGAAGAAAACTGGATCTCAGTGTCAGCTGAGTCTGTTAAACTCAAACAGCTTGAGTTGAATCAAACAGCTGTTTTATCATAAGGAGATCTTCAGCAGTGGGAAACTACAGTTCTGCGTTGGCACCATTAACAAAGGAGCTGCAACAACGTTTCAAACAAGGATGTTCAGTTTTAGATTTAAGCAGGGCTGTTTCTTTTTGTTTGTTTTTTAGTAAAGATCATTTAACAAATATATTACAACAAACAGGCATCAGTCATGTCACACAATCGAACAACTAAAAGCAGTAAGAACAATAAATAACAATAAAACTAGTAGAAGATCAATAAATAATGTGAAGTTTAGGTGGTCTTAAGGCACTTGTATTGTCAAATCTCTTCATGTCACTTTCAAGTCATTTTTAAAGGCAATAAACCTTGGAGCAACATGAAAAGAAGCAAAATTTGTGCGTATACAATCTACCAGTATTCATTATGTTATCACACATGAATTCCAAATCCTTATTTTACATAAAATAGGCAAACCAAATAAATTGTATTCAAACACAGGTTTAACGTTCTTTGCGAGTAGACATTCATGGATTCCATCCCCCACACCTCCTCACCAGGTGTAGAAAAGATATTTTAATAGTGTACATGTGTCATCATCAAAATTAAACCTCAGGCTTAAAAATTCTTTACGTGGATATACAACAAAGAAAAAGACATATCTGGATCTCACTTTGACAGTGTCAGAATTAAAAATGTTGGAGATGAGACTTTTCATTGAAGAGGAAGAGAAAACATTATTTTGATTTCATTCAGATTAGTGGGCATGAGACTTACAGATGAATACTGGAATATTCTTGAATCAAAATGGTCAAAAACACATGAATAGCCTGGATTGAATATAAATTTTGGTTGAATCTAAATATTTTATTTGTTGTTTCTTTTTGATTGGTCACAATTGTATTATTTACATTTAGAGTGCTGATTGCATGTCTGCTTGTGTAGTTTTCTCCAATCTCTGAAAATAAGAACTGTTTTCTTACCATCTTCCACCTATTTTGCTCTAGATTGTGTATATTCACTTTAAGTTTGATTTTAGTCAAATCAGTCCTTCCTTGTTTGGATCAAACAACACAATCATCTCTCTTTTATAGCAGAGTTGCTGTTTAGCACCTTGCCCGAATGTTGGAGACCTCCATCTTGACTGATCAAAGGTCTGATCAGCTCCACCTGGAGGATGTCCAGCAGCTGTAAAGACCCGCCCACTCAGGCCTGGAGAGCTGTTCTGATGTCACGCTGCTCTTCCTGGACTTCGCTGCTGCATAAACATGCTGTTGTTTTTAACATCTTCTATTTTATATTCAATTACTTGTGTAGTGTTTTGTTTTGTTATTGTTGCACATTTTTCTACACAACTTAGTAACAGTGTTTGTTGCTCTGTGCTGCTGCTCTCAAGGAACTATTTTCCTGAGCAGACATGTTTGTGACAGTGAAATCAAATAATCTTGGACATTGAACCCTCCCAGCAGGCTTTTATAGCAGTAAAAGCTGTTGATTAACTCGAGGCTGTAAACCTGAAAGATAAAGTATTCAGATCAGATTCAGCAGGAAGACTGAGGACGCACACAAGGTGAGTGGAAAAGAAGGATTTTAGAGAGAAGAAATCTTCAATCAATCTGGCATTAAAAACATTCGAAGACAATTGTGTTGTATCAGAAATCTGGCAGATTAAATTAGATTTTTATCCATTCCAGCAGTATGGAGGAGGAGGACAGAGCAGAGTCTCTAATGTCCAGCTGTGTGTCTCTGAAAAGCGATGAGTCCAAACCTGAAGCTGTCAACTTCAGAGATGAATCTGGACCTTCAAACTCAAAGTAAGAAAACAGTGATTTTCTTTTTATATGACAACTAACATGACCATCAGCAGGTTCTGAGTTTCCATCTGGAGATGTTTTATTCAACTCTTAAACTACAGAAGTTATTAGAAGCTGATGTCCAGAGTTGTCAGCTTATTATATATTTTTCACGTCAGCCTCAAAACAATTCACAGGAGCATCTGATGACAAACATGTAAGACAAACTAATTCTGATTCTAATGGTCATTAACAGCATCAGTTAACCTCATATCCATCACAATGTTCTTTAAAAATATATGAATGAAAAAATTAAGACAGATCATCACGAGAAGATCAGAAAAGGACAGACGGATAAAGATTTCAAGGTCCCTAAAGCTGATGAAGGTTTTGAAATTCAGCAATATAACAGAAAAAAACATCAATTTTGTATATATCATATTTTGATTTGACTGATTTTTTATTCGTATAACATTTAACACACTTTTGCCAGCCAGCAACATTCATACTTACCATACATGCATACATACTACCTAAATTTCAGCTGCACACAAGAAATTTCAAAATTATCTTGTTGATGCTGATTTATTTTATTAAACCAAAAATATAACATGAAACCATGACTTTATTAAATGCACATGTGGGCATGTGTGTTTGTTATTCCAAACAGGTCAAGTTGTCTTTTTCTTTATATGGTGCATTTCCCATAGTTGTAAGTCTGCCAGCAACATTATTGAATTTTAGCAATTGTTAAAATGGGTTTTAGTTGTAGCTAAATGAAAAAAACAAAACAAAACAAAACAAAACAAAAAAAAACATGTCTGTGTCATATCTGCCCCCTGGCTGATGTGAGTTGGGTATTTTATCGAATTATTATTCTTTTACTGTGGTGTTGTGGGTAAGAAAAAGAGGGCCCTGCAATACCAGTAGTAGCAGTAACAGCAGTAGTAGCAGCAGTAGTATTAGTAGCAGCAGTAGTATTAGTAGCAGCAGTAGTAGTAACAGCAGTAGTAGCAGCAGAAGTATTAGTTGCAGCAGTAGTAGTAGTAGTAGCAGTTGTAGCAGTAGTAGTAGAACTAGCAGTAGTAGTAGAACTAGCAGCAGTAGTATTAGTAGCAGTAGCAGTAGTAGCAGTAGAACTAGCAGCAGTAGTAGTAGTAGTAGCAGTAGTAGCAGTAGAACTAGCAGCAGTAGTAGTAGTAGTAGCAGTAGCAGCAGTAGTAGCAGTTGTAGCAGTAGTAGTGGTAGCAGTAGAACTAGCAGCAGTAGTATTAGTAGCAGCAGCAGTAGTAGCAGTAACAGCAGTAGTAGCAGCAGTAGTATTAGTAGCAGCAGCAGTAGTAGTAGAACTAGCAGTAGTAGTGGAACTAGCAGCAGTAGTATTAGCAGCAGTAGCAGTAGTAGCAGTAGAACTAGCAGCAGTAGTAGCAGTAGTAGTGGTAGCAGTAGTATTAGTAGCAGTAGCAGCAGCAGTAGTAGTAGCAGTAGCAGTTGTAGCAGTAGTAGCAGTAGTAGCAGTAGAACTAGCAGCAGTAGTAGCAGTTGTCGCAGTAGTAGCAGTAGTCGTAGCATAAGTAGTAGAAGTAATAGTTGTCACAGTAGCAGCAGCAGTAGTAGTGGTAGTAATATAAGTAGTATTAGTAGTAGTAGCAGTAGCAGTTGTAGCAGTAGTAGTAGTAGCAGTAGTATTAGTAGTAGCAGCAGCAGCAGTAGCAGTAGCAGTTGTCGCAGCAGTAGCAGTAGTCGTAGCATAAGTAGTAGCAGTAATGGTTGTCACAGTAGCAGCAGCAGTAGTAGTGGTAGTAATATCAGTAGTGATAGTAGCAGTAACAATAGTAGTAGTACCAGAGGGGCAAATATGATCTCTATATTATTCGGCAGCAACATTTTCTGGAACAATTTAATATTAATTTTGATTGTAATGCCATGATAATCTTTCTTATTATACATGCTATCTCTTTTACAGTAGAACTGGTTTTTTTTTAGTTTTTTTTTTTAGTTTTTTTTTTAAGGAAAAATCAGTTTACATATACATTTTAAATATCACTGTCATTTTTTATGTTTTAAGCCTGATTTTTTTTTTTTTTCAAACCATCTCAATAGTGAGGATTTATAATCTAAGTAAAAATATTTCCTTCAATTGTTTCTGTATAGTTGTTGTCAGGCATATTTGCTGAATATATTGATTCATGTTATGACAACAGCTTATTTATATGATGCAAACATTTTAACACACAGCACAGCAAATAGCTCAGACTCTGTTGAATCCTCCAAGTTTTCATGAGGAATGTAGAGATAAATTTGATGCTATCATTGAAACCCTGCGTTGTGAAAGCCTATGAATTAATTAACTAATAATTTAGGCCATGTGTAATTATTTAGCTTGCTCACAAAACTGTTATGACTTATCTTGTGTCTCCTAATATGATACATCCATGGCTCCTCTTGTATTTATCTCTTGTAACTGAATGTAATCACCACAGATGCGTAAGCATGTGCTAGTGTGTTTTGCTTAAGCATAACAACTTCATATTAGGTCACTGTTGAAAACAGCTGACAGCTGCTGAGTCATTATGCGCAGTAACAACTTCTGCTGAGATCTCAACAATAATGTGTCCATTATGTACGTTAAACATCACCTGAAACAGCTGACGGTCCACACAAAGCTTGAACAACAGTGCTGGTGTACAGATCTGTTAGGCCTCTGTTCTCTGTCCAGGTCAGCTTGACCTTTTGAGTCCTACGTTATCTGGAGCCTCAATGCTCCATGTCCTTGAGGGATGGGACAACAGGCTCTGTTTGTTTCAGGACAGGATAGAGCGAACCTGACTGTGAGCTTTGGGATGCGGTGAATCTCTGAGGAGTACAAAAAGCAGACTGTCGGCAGCCGGTGGGAGGAGAGTGCCTCATCCCAAGTTCGGAGAGAAGCCGTTGTCCCGGCCGAGCGTTTGGCGGCTCCTCTGGAGATCGAAGGTGGCCTGGCGGCGAACTCTGCTCTAGTTGACCAATCTTTTGAATTCTGATTCACCACTACATTTTGCCTTCTACTTTTTATTCTTCTGATTCCATTTGGATGTATTTTTCTCCAATAAGTTCTGGGCGACATTTTTGAGAAAAGACAACCTGTAGTACTTCACTTTTTGACACGAACACGCAGGCAGGTGCCTTCTGAGTTCTTCCATCGAGATAAGACTGAAAAACCCCGCCAACAGGAAACAGGTCCCTTTTTTTGTTGTTAAAGCTGTCCTGTAGAGGACCTATGAGGGGGGGGTACCCAGGGAACAGCACCAATGACAGGAGGATCGCATTAATAATATCACTGTAAAATCAAAAAGAATTGTTTTCTGCTGCTCACAGTCCAGTTGATCACCTCTCTTCTTCTCATGGAAGCCAGACTGAAGCTTGTTTTTTTTCCTGTGGTGTGTTTTCACACCTATTAACCTGTTTACTGAAGATAAACTGCAATGAAGAGCTTTTAGAACTAACAAGGTTGTTTTAATTCATGAAACTTGATGATCAGACAGATGTTGTTGAGTCAGGCTCAAAGTTCATGTTGTCGTTTGTTCCTCTGGCTCTGTTCCAGCAGCAGCTCCTCATCACATCCACATTTTTGGAACTTTCATTCTCATCTGGTGTGTCTTAGTTTACTTGGCAGTTCAGTTCTCATTCTGCAGCCCAAAATGTCCATGTTTGCTGAGTTTAGCACTTTTGTTGACTGTGTCTGGGACTTGATGCACTATTCAATGATTCCAGCATGATGAAAGCAATGCCAGCGATTGTTTCTTAAGCTGTTGACTGAGAAATGTGTTTCTAAAGAGTTTGGTCTCACTGCCCACGATGAAGAACTGAGATGTTTCCTTCAGAGCAGGAAGCTGGTGTGAAGAATATGTTTCTTCTCCACTGTTGAAGACTGTTGAGAGTTTCTCTGAGACTCTGATGAAGGAGACATGAGCTGAGTGCTCTGTTTCTTTAAATGAACAACAGAACTTTCTCAAGATGTCCAGCACCTGTAAAGAGCTGCCCACTCAGGCCTGGAGAGCTGCAGGAAGGAGGGCTGACATCAGGCTGCTCTTCCTGGACTTCACTGCTGCATAAACATGCTGCAATTTTCTAACATCTTTTATTTTATACATCATTATTTGTGTAGTGTTTTGTTTTATTATTGTTCCACATTTTTCTACACAACTTAGTACCAGTTTTGTTGCTCTATGCTGCTGCTCTCAAGGAACTATTTTCATGTGCAGACATGTTTAGACAGTGAAATCAAATATCCTTGGACATTGAACCCTCCCAGCAGGCTTTTACAGCAGTAAAAAGCTTGATTAATTCGAGGCTGTAAACCTGAAAGATAAAGTATTCAGATCAGATTCAGCAGGAAGACTGAGGACACACACAAGGTGAGCGGAAAAGAAGGATTTTAGAGAAGAGAACTCTTCAATCAATCTGGTGCTAATAACATTTGAGGACAAGGTTGTCGTATCATAAATCTGGCATGATAAAGTAGATTTTTATCCATTTCAGCACAATGGAGGAGGAGGACAGAGCAGAGTCTCCAGGTGACCAGTCCAAACGTCAATCTGTAAACTTCAGAGATGAATCTGGGCCTTTAAACCAAGGGTAAGAACACAGAGTCATTTTATATTAATATATGACAATGATTAGTCAGTTGACCATCAGCAGGCAATGAGTTTACTTATTGAGATGTTTTATTAAACATTAAACATCACTACAGGACTCATTATAAGTTGATGTCATTTTTATTGAACAGTCTGAGCCTTTCTTTCATTTAACAACAATCAGCCCTTTCTTAGATAATTTAGTACTGGACAGTTTAGTATTAATTAATTGCAAAGATCTGACAGATGCATCTTCTCACTTTGTGAACCTGAAGCTCTTCTGAAGAGTCGTTACATGAAGAATAAATCAATCAAAACATCATTAATCTACATTTCTCAGAGCTTTAACATTTCATTTATAATAAAGTTAAATTCATTATTTTATCTATTTTTACAATATCATTTACACCTGAAGGTCTTTGGAAGACAGAGGCCAATCAGACTTTCAGCTGGAACATAAACCTGTCAGCATGTGGAGGAAAGCAACAGTTCAGCTGGGGTTTTCTTCAAAATACACTAAATTCAATTCCATCGTATAATGACAATAAATCAGGTGCATGACTAAACAAAAACAAATAGGAAAAAACAAAAAAGGACCAATTCACTCTGCTCAACTCTGCCTTTATCTAAAACCTCCAGCAGACGTTCTGTGTCCACCAAGGACCCTTGTCTGTCTCCAATCTCCTCACCAATGAGCTGCTCTACAGAATTAGAATGTAAATGGCTCTAGGATGTCTCATCTCCCCTGGTCATCAAGGTTGCAGCTTTCATCTTCAGTCTTTCATGTTGCTGTCCATCCTTGGCCTCTTTTTCTTCTCCCATTCTGATGAGACTGGCCAACTCCACCTAAAATGAATTCATCATGTAAACACAGGACACAGGAAATGTAACAACACAGGACCATGAAATGTAAATAGGGACAACATTATATATGTTTTATAAAGCATAAAATGAATTGGTATTTTAATTAATTCATGACACACTGAATAACACATTTATATATTTAATTACAATTTTAATTTCATTTTGGCACTTTTGTTCCTCCATGGTACATGAGTTTGTCAGAAAAGAATAAACAGGAAAATAAAGCATCAATCTTCAGCTAACACCTTGGACAGAATGTCCTTGAGTGCTATTTTTTCTGCATACAGTCCAAAGACGCAGCTCTGTAGTCTTCCTGTAGCTTTCCTGTTCCTAGGATTCTGGGTGAAGCAACTTGATCTAGATCGTTTCAAACCACAGAGTCTTCTGCTGATCTGTTGAACCTGCCTGCTTCCCCTCAACAAAGCAGTTTCCTCAGGACACCTAAACAAGCTTGGTGCATATAGTCAAGACCAAACATGTTGATCATATCTTTGGGAACTTGCAGAAACGAGGAGACCGTATACCTGGAATCTGTTTCTGTGGTTTCAGGCCCATTGTTGGAAAAGGTTCCTGAATGAGCTCTGTATGTTGTTTTAACCGCTGTTGGAGTCACTGCTATCATCCATAGGTTTGTCCCACATTTCCAAGTCTGACACTGAGCCATCACTACTGCTGTCCTCCTCAGAGCTGCTGACAGAATCAAGTTCTTCTTCAAACTCCCATGCCAGTTTTAGCTGTGGCTCTTCTAGCTGCTGTAAAGATACGCTCCTGTTTGGCCCACTCCCCGGCACACAGAGCCTTCTGAACTATTTCCACCTCTTGTCGCTCGTAGCAACATTTAATCTTTGTCCCTTCATCACCATACAAAGCAATTTTATACAATCATCAAATTAGCAATGAAGTAAAGATAAATGTAAGACAAATACAATTCTGGAGAATATGGATAGATGAGGATGAGGATGAAGGTTGTTGTACTGTCCAGGTTTTTCCACACATAGAATGTCATACATGACACTGGAAGTTCTGGAGAACGCAACACCAAGAGGGAATGTTCTCTTGGTTTGGTTACAATTACCTTTGGATAACCAGGCTAATGTTATCTATGTGTGGAAGAACAGGGTATCTCTACGTTACCCTCTGTGTTACCCTCTGTATTTGACCTTTAACTTTAACGTTAAAGTTCAAATAAAGAGGGTTTTCATACTCTGACTGTGCTGCAGATTTTATTGATAAAAAAAGTCCTCTGATCGTAATAACCGCTGCACATCATTTTAAAGTTTAAACAGCCTTCCATCCATCCATCCATCCATCCATCCATCCATTTTCCTCCGCTTATCCGGGCTCGGGTCACGGGCGTAGTAGCCTAAGCAGCGAGGCCCAGACTTCTCTCTCGCCAGCTACTTCATCCAGCTCCTGCGGCGTTCCCAGGCCAGCCGAAAGGCATAGTCTCTCCAGCGTTGGGGCAGGATCTCCTCACCGACCCAGAGAAGGCACTCCACCTTTTTCCAGCTGAGAACTATGGTCTCAGATTTGGAGGTGCTGATTCTCATCCCGGCCGCTTCACACTTGGCTGCGAACCGATCCAGCGAGAGCTGGAAAAAGCAGAGACCCGATCCTGAGGTCACCAAACTGGACCCCCTCAACACCATGGCTGTGCCTAAAGATTCTGTCCATAAAAGTTATGAACAGAATCGGTGGACCCTGCTAAGGATGTAGAGCTGGTCCACAGTCCAAGACCAGGACGAAAACCACATTGCTCCTCCTGAATCCGAGGTTCGACTATCCGGCGGACCCTCCTCTCCAGTACCCCTGAATAGACCTTACCAGGGAGGCTGAGGAGCGTGATCCCCCTCTCGTTGGAACACACCCTCCGGTCCCCCTTCTTAAAAAGAGGGACCACCATCCCAGTCTGCCAATCCAGTGGCACCGCCCCCGATGTCCACATGATGTTGCAGAGTTGTGTCAGCCACGACAGCCCTACAACATCCAGAGCCTTAGGAAATTCCGGGCGGACCTCATCCACCCCCGGGGCCTTGCCACCAAGGAGTTTTTCGACCACCTCGGCAACCTCAGCCCCTGGAGATAAGAGAATCCGCCCCCGAGTCCCCAGGCCCTGCCTACTCACCAGGAGGTGTGTCGGTAGGATTGAGGAGGTCTTCGAAGTATTCTTTCCACGGATCCACAACATCCTGAGTTGAGATCAGCAGCACACCATCGCCACTATACACAGTGTCGACAGTGCACCGCATCCCCCTCCTCAGACGGCGGATGGTGATCCAGAACCTTTTCAAAGCCATCCGGAAGTCGTCTGTGAAGGTTCTCATTCATCCAGGTCATAGTTATCCAAGGTTAGATTTTGTAGGCAACTGGACTTAGAAAGGTGATCACCTTTCTAAGTCCAGTTGCCTACAAAATCTAACCTTGGGCATCCAGAAGTCGTTCTCCATGGCCTGACTGAACTCTTCCCACACCCGGGTCTTCGCCTTGGCAACCACCGCAGTCCACTTGGCCTGCCAGCACCCGTCTGCTGCCTCAGGAGTCCCACTGGCCAAAAAGGCCCGATACGACTCCTTCTTCATCTTGACGGCATCCCTCGCCGCCGGTGTCCACCAGCGGGTTCTGGTATTGTCGCCACGACAGGCACCGACCACCTTGTGGCCACAGCACCATTCTGCTGCCTCGACAATGGAGGCACAGAACATGGTCCACTTGGACTCAATGTCCCCCGCCTCCCCTGGGACATGGTCGAAGCTCTCCCGGAGGTGGGAGTTGAAACTCCTTCTGACAGGAGACTCTGCCAGGCGTTCCCAGCAGACCCTCACATTACGTTTGGGCCTGCCGGGTCTGTCCGGCTTCCTGCCCACCATCGGAGCCAACTCACCACCAGTTTATACAGCTCACTCGGTATCTAACATTCGGTTGTTTTGCTGCAAATAACAAGACGTAAAACAGGAAACAACCCCATCCATTTTTTTAAATCCATAAATAATAAATTGCCACTATGTGACGGTGGGTCGCCCAACACAGTGACTGGAAGATGGTGAAAAGCTGGAATCCTTCAGGAGAAGCACAACAGGTTGATATTTGTGGGCCTGAGCTGAGAGCTCTGCAGCCAGCCTTCTCTCAGTACTGGTGGTAGTGGGAGGAGGAATTGTTGCTGCTGGTGTTGGTTGATAATCAATCTCTGAACATTTCCTTTGATTTCCTGCAATAATATGTTAATAAAGTTTATTTTGTCTCAAGAAAACCGAAGCTGACAGAGTCTCCAGAGTCCAGCTGTGTGTCTCTGAAGAGCGACCGGTCCAAAGATGGACCTCCAACATTGAGTGATGAAGCTGGACCATCACACCCAAAGTAAGAAAACTGAGAGTGATTTTGTGTTTCTATGACAACTGTTGGTCACATGACCATTGGCAGGTTGTCCACAGTGGTCACCTCATTTATATTTTCACATTAAGTTCTCATTGCTGAACCTTCATGTTGATTAAATTATTATTCATTCCACTGAAGCTGCTCCTCTGCCTGTAGATGGTGCTGTGCAGTTGACAATGTGAATTGTCTCTGATAACAGGAGCTCTACCACAGATGTCAGCATGTCCAGCTCTGAGCCAACGACAGAACCTGTCTTCCTCACCAGGCTCTTCAGGCGTCCTAACTCATTCTTCTTGAGGCCATCTCCCCAGCAAGCTACTGCACACAGTAAGACATCCACTGGACTGCAGATAGATGCTGAAATGAAGCCTGGACAAAGTAAAACTGGTGACTGACTAATTCAACATGTGACGTCATGAATTTATAGTTCTGTTGATGATTTTTCAACAGATGTAAATAATGTATTTTCTGTGTTTTCTCTGCTTTTAGTGAGTGAACTGCAGGAGGTTTTAGAAGGACATAAAATCAGTGTGAAGAGCAGATGTGAATGTGTGACTGAAGGAACTAATGAAGCAGGAAGTGGAACCCTGCTGAAGCAGATCTACACTGAGCTCTACATCACTGAGGGACAAAGTGAGGAGGACAACACACAACATGAGGTCAGACAGCTGGAGAGGACCACCAAGAAGAGCCTCCATGACACTCCAATCAAGTCCCACGACATCTTCAACGCCTTCTCTGAGGAACAGAAGAACATCAGAGTGGTTCTGACAAACGGTGTGGCTGGTGTTGGAAAAACCTT
>BJFM01002099.1:57441-71261 GCA_016586285.1 Arothron firmamentum | reverse complement strand
GTTCTGATGATAGAAGAATCCCTAATCATAAATGTAAAAGTGATCAATGAATGGTCTGACAGGAGAATCATGAAAGAAAGAAAGAAAGAAAGAAAGAAAGAAAGAAGTAGACTGTGCACTAGTTCATAAAATTATGGGCTGTCTTTACAACATTTATTTTCACTTAAGTCCAATAACAATAACTTGGCGCTGTTATTCATTATTAATTTATGATATTCATAAGATGTGCAGTATATGACACTGGATACCATGAACCTTTTTAGGTTTAGGAGTAACACTTTCCCAATATACCTAATTAATCAAAGTGTTGTCTATATTGATATATGGTCGTCATCAATGCGCAGTTTCCTGATTTGTTTTAGTTTATTATCCTAAAGTTTTGGTAATGAAATTGTTTAATTGTGCAATAGTCATGTCAAACAACAAACTGTGCACAAGTGTTAACTTTACGTCCTTTGCATTTTAGCAAATACCCGTGTTATCAAGCAGTCATCCCTACAGAAATTCCAAGAAGAAATGGAAGCCGTGCAGAAGGATCCATATCGTGTGGTGATGAAACAAAGTAAAGTTCCCATGTCCCTGTTGCACGATAGAGTCAGAGCACATGTAAGTTTGAGGTGTACCGCACTGTAATTTATTGGTTTTATTTTTCATTTTTAACCTGTTTCCCTTGCAGGAAAGTCTCCATGCAGATGATATGGTGTTGAGTGAAATGAGGCCTTTTTATTTTTAAGTATACAGATGCATAAAACCACTGAGATTTTCCACCAGTTTATTTTGCAGAATATTCTATTGTACCTCTGTTTTGCCTCTGTAGCCAGTTGAGATTTTATGAAGTGTGACCAAACAGTTCTCCATTCAATTCTCAGTTGGCTCTTCATAACCGTGTGAGTGTTGCACTTGGCATAAGAGGTTTGCGCTATTTTACCTTTGCGACCTAAAATGCCTGATTTTTCAGTTTTTTCAAAAAGTTGCAGTGCGAGTTGTGATTCTTTGAGGGCTTAATAAAATAATATAAAAAGTGTGGGTTGAGCAACGATTTTCACTGATGTTCCACACTATTGTGCACAGTTCAAAACAGTTAAACACAGCTTTCATGTGACATGAAATTGTTATGTGCAATTTTTAGGAACGTTATAGTAACCAAGTGTGATGAGGTACACAGACTACTGTGTACTATGGTGAACGGCTATCATTGCAGAAAATTGCAGTGATTGGACAAAATTCACTGGGATTAGTGGAATTGATGTTGCAGTTGTGAAATTGCAGTTTCCTGATGGATTTAGAGCTGTGGGTGGAACTGCATGGAGCAAACTACACACCTGATTTCAAACTTAGTCATGTAAATTAAGCTATTTTTGATTTAAAATGATGTGTGATTCATATTAAGTATTTCTACATGTGAGATGGCAACAGCAAAATAATGTAATGGATCACTTTTCTTCTTTATACTATTTGTCTTATTTTCAGAACTCCAAGGTGCACATTCTCGACACAGAAGGTTTTGAGACGACGTTTGGTCCTAAAGCTCAAAGAAAGAGGCCCAGTCTCACCGTGGGGGATATGAAGGACCTGATAGAGCAGGCTGAGGCCTCAGTGCAGAACTACAGTGCAGACAAGGACAAAGACCTTGTTAGTGAAGACACGGGCGTCAGGTAAACTTTGATCATTTGCAATATACAATTATTATTCCAGCCCGTCTTTCTCAACACAAGGGTTGTTTTAATGGCAGACATGACTTCTCTTAATTCGAAATGTTCCCAACAGGGAAGAGGTGCGTGAGGAAATTTTCAAAAAGGGTCAGTCCAAGAGGATCTGGGGTGAACTTTACAAGGTATTGTTGCTATTAACTCAATTATAGAGGAGTACACTTAAGTGATGTATAATCACTTTACAACTTTGTTTTTCTTCCAATAGGTAATTGATTCATCTGATGTCATCATCCAAGTGCTGGATGCCCGTGATCCAATGGGAACGCGCTCTAAGAGCATAGAGACCTATCTGAAAAAGGAAAAACCCTGGAAACATTTGATTTTTGTTCTAAACAAGTGTGACCTGATCCCTACCTGGGTTACTGTGAGTAATCTATGTGCTGATTTTTCCTCCTCCTTTTGACCGCATGTGGCCGTGCATCTAATTTAGTACTGAAGTGTGTAATCCACTCTTTTTTGTTTTAATTTTGAATCAGAAACGTTGGGTAGCTGTGTTGTCTCCAGAGTATCCCACTCTTGCCTTCCATGCCAGCCTTACCAACTCTTTTGGTAAGGGCTCCCTTATTCAGCTGCTCAGGCAATTTGGCAAGGTAAGCATATGCCTGATGTTTTTATCCCCATCAAATCTCTTATAATGAAAAAAAATGCAAGTTATTAGAATGCAAAAATCATTTACTTTGCTCGTTATTGAAACTGCAGTACTTCAGTGAGGTAATGCGTCATTTTATACTCGGAAAACCACCCCCTAACCTGATGATTATTTTGTAAACCACAGCTCCACACAGACAAGAAACAGATAAGCGTGGGTTTCATTGGCTACCCTAATGTAGGAAAGAGCTCAATCATCAACACTCTGCGTTCCAAGAAGGTCTGCAATGTTGCACCCATTGCTGGAGAAACAAAGGTAATGTTTTTATTGCTCTTATCACATCATACATGATGAATCTTGAGGTTTAAAGGCCTACAAAATAAAAGGAGTGACTCATAGTCATAAGGGGGGGTAATTCAATTACCGTATTTTCTGGACTATAAGCCGCATCCGCTCTATTTTTTTAAAAAGTAATAAAAAAAGATATACAAGCCGCACCGGGTTATAAGCCGCAGATATCTATGTTGAAAAAGAACACCATAGACTCACTGATGCTACGCTTCCGTGCAGCAGCGTGGTTTCCTTCCCATATAGCCAGATCGATGGCCTTCAACTTAAAACTTGCATCATACAAACTTCTTCGTGTGGGTTCCATGATGAAGGAGCAAGGATTTGAAAATCTAGGATTTCATAGGATATGAAAACAGTTGGTAAATTGTTGTCCGTGTCCTATCTGCTAAAGAAGTAGTAGCGTATTCTTCTCTGCAGTGATTTTTCTTAGTTTTGATTCCAGTTGGAGCGCCCCTAACGGTGGAAGAAAAATCCACAGAATAGCCGCACCTTTGTATAAGCCTCATGGTTCAAAACCTATTGAAAAAGTAGCGGCTTATAGTCCAGAAAATACGGTAATATATATATATAAATGCAACTATTCAGCAAGAGTCGCTATAAATCACTGATGGGGTGACTTGGCTTTTAAAATGTGTTTGTTGTTCGTCTTCTTATTCAAGTATTTGTCATTGGAAACAGCAGCAGATGCAGTCGACTGCGTGTTCCTTTGTATCTGACTGAGAATCAAATCGTGTGGGTGAAAATAGAAAAGAAACTTTAATTTCCTCTCTCTGGGGCCATTTATCCAGTTTGGAAACCAACATGGGGTCTGAAAACCTGTCCAAAGTAAGGTCAAGGGGAAAATAAAATATCTTTCCTATTTTGGGCTTGCCAAGGCTGTGAGCTTGAAGTACAGCAGTGGGGGATTGTTTTTTTTATTTTTTATTTTTTTGCACACCTATCAAGTGAATCAGATGGGCCCTCGGCCGGCACCGCTGTATTTCTGATCTTGTGTTTGATTCTCCCCACATGGTCTTGTTCCCGCCGACTGAAGAATCGATAACAAAGGGGTTTTGTTTGTGGTAGGACAAGAAAAGAAATTAAGCCTTCTTATCGGAGGTCTTGGCAACACTCGGAGCATTCTTAGGTTTGCTCTGCTAAAGCATTTTATAACGCTTCCGTGCCGTCAACAGCTGCAGCAGGAGGCATTAATTTGTCTGGTTCTCCATCTGTTCTCTTCGCATGAATGCAATTCCATCCTCCGATATTGCATTCATGCAATATCGGAGGATGGAATTTCATTACCCCTGGCATGGATATCCATTTAAAAAATAGCCTGCATGCTCTGACCTTTTTGATAGGTCAGAGAATGCAGAGATATAAGCTAGTACCTTGTTTGACACACACAGTGGTTTTAATGTGACCTAAATTACACATGCAGATCGGACGTGTCCATAGGGTATTAATCAACTTTACTTTTTTAGGTGTGGCAGTACATTACCTTGATGAGGCGAATCTTCCTCATTGACTGTCCTGGTGTTGTCTACCCTTCAGAAGACAGCGAGTCGGATATTGTCCTAAAAGGAGTGGTAGGTCTTTTCTGAAAATGTGCCACGCGCTTCTGCCTTCACATGAAAAATATGTGTGACTAAGCTTGGATTTATACTGTGGTTCCTGTAGCTCGAAAGATTTCTGTGTGGATCGGTAAGATTCTCTTCGGAAACCTCTGGGGATAATCTTTTAATCCAATATTGAGTTAAACAATCTTATTAGATGTCTTGATTAGTGTGGAATTTAACTCTTACCTTTGAAATACAAGAACATTTTCCACCGTGTTAAAGGGCTATTTTCATAATTTCAAGTTCACTCCGTCTTGTTTCATTTTCTCGTAAAGGTTCAAGTTGAGAAGATCAAAAACCCAGAGGAGCACATTGGCCCAGTACTGGAGCGTGCTAAGCCAGAATACATTCAGAAAACTTACCGCATCCCCACTTGGAGCTCCCCTGAAGATTTTCTGGAGAAACTAGCATTTCGGACTGGGAAGCTACTGAAGGTTTGTATGTTTGTCTTTGGCTGTCCACAGAATGCTTGTAGGTACTCGTGCACAAAGCATGAATATCCTTTCCCAAATAATTGATTACATATGGCACTTGGTCTCAAAGGTGATCTAGAATTTGGTGGGTCAAAGACATTCTTTCTCCCTCATTCTTTCTCATCATGGTACCATGAATAAAAGGGTCTCCAGGTGGTCAAGATAGTCTATATATTTTATTTTAAGTGGTTGTACTGAAAACGAACCACCGATTCATTTTTTGAACTAATAGATCAGCATGTTTGCAGGGTGGTGAACCAGATCTCAGTACAGTGTCAAAAATGGTGTTGAACGACTGGCAGAGAGGACGAATCCCTTTCTTTGTCAAACCACCTGGACCTGAAGGCGATCAAGAGGTTTGTTTGTTAAGATTGCACCCCTTTTGTGTTGGTGTTGTTGTTTTTCTGTTTGTTTTGAACAGAAAACAGGCACCTAAAATCGTACTTATCTATTCCAGGATAAGGGCCCACCCGCAGCTGAAGAGCCTTCACATTTAATTGAGAAGGTGCAAGAGGAACAGCCAGACAATCCCGATTCCATCTTGAACGAACACGAGGAGCAGGAAATGAGGCAAAAGGAGCAGGTCCAGAAGATTCTGGCTAACGTGCGACAGAATTTTGGCAAAATCTACGTGGCGCCAGAATTCAACGAGGAAGACTTGGTTCCTGTTGAGATGCCCGACCTCGATATGTCTGACATCTCCGACTCTGATGGCGAGGTGGTCGATGGAGGAGACAACAATGGCGAGAAAGATGATAGTGGTGCTGAACTGGCTGCAGGAGAAACTGAAGAATCCAAATCTGAAATGAGCAAAGCCCGCAAGGCAAAGAGTTCACGCGAGGTGATCCGTGAATTGGATGAGAAGATCTATAAATACAAGCAGTTCCTGGAGCAGGCCAAATCCAAACGCTTTTCTGCAATCAGGTCTGTCTTTTTCAATAAAATATCTTGCTTTTTACCATCTTAGCAAAATATCTCAGAAGAGCCAACTTTTCACTTTGCTGGGTGATGACAGTATTTTTCTTCTCTGGACAGAATACCAAAAGCATTTTCTGAGAAAGTCTGCACAGACCTCAAGAAGAAACAAGCGTCAGCAGCCAAGCAAGCACAGAAAAAAGGTACTCAGCCAAACAAAGCTGTCCGAGCGGTACTGCATGCAGACACTATGGTGGAAGAAAGTACCAACTCCAAATACATGTTGCCATGTGCGATTGACCATGTATCCAACCTGGTACTGTAATCCCATATTTTAATCTGTGTTTGAATCTAGCTGCAAACGCCAAGAACAAGAAGAGGAAAGCAGAGGAGGAGGAGGAGGAGTCCACACGGACACGCATGACATCTAAACAGGTATGCGTTGTTTGTTCTTGCTGACATCAAACAAAGCTGTCTGGATAGATTTATTTTCCTCTTGCGTGATCAACGGAGATAAAGATTAATGGTTCGTGTGTCTTCTTTGCTGATGATTTTTAAGTTCTCCCTTTATTTTCCTCCGCAGAGAAGAGCCGCGGAGCGCGCTCAGAGGGTGAAGAAAGTGGGCGTCCGATATTACGAAACACACAATGTGAAAAACAAAAACAAGAACAGAAAGCTCCCCGCGTCAGCTACAGACGGTCCAAAGAGCAAACGTTCAAAGCACTAGAAGGGATGGAAATATTCTTTATTAAATGTTGTCCAAACCATTTTTTGGAAAAGCTTTATTGTTATTACACTCTTTATAATTTACATTGAGCTGTATCCTTCCTGCGTGATGAAGTTATTCCTTCATTGCAACGATTGTTTTCAGTTGGTCCTGAATGAAAAGACAGTTATAAGACAGGCAATCCAGTTGTTAATGGTATTAAATTTACAGTTTTGGTCACAAAAGGAAACGACACCTTGAACTGCTCGATGGTTCTCTTCAGGGCCTGAATCTCATCATTGTGCCTCTTTTCCTCCAGTTGTTGTCTTCCAATCGCTCTCTTCTCAGCTGTATCGTATAAAGCTCTTTGTTCAGTCAGTTGCTTTTTTAGTTCTTCATTTTCCTTCTCCAGATCAGAAATCTAGGTTTGTTATAAGTTAGAAATAAGCTTTTACTAGATAAATTGATTATCGGCTGAACTGTTGTTCCTTGCTAACCCTAACTCTTCCAGGCAAACAGCGCTCTCTGCTGGCTCAATAGCGGAATGGCTTTTGAATTAACTCAAATGTAATAAGTTACATTTATTAGAAATAGCACTTAACTCTTTTCTCCATGTCGGCCTTGTCCTGCTCTGTCAGCACGGTTTTCCTCATACCAAACGTTATACTGTTTTCATAGAGAGTCTTGTGGGCAGCAATATTCATCTGAATTTCATCTCTGATATAGAAGAGAAGCAGACCCCTCTCTGGACAGTTGATGGTCTCCTGTCTGATCAGCTCATCTAAATAAAGAAAAAAAGCAGGAGTAATGTAATAACAGTATGTCTTCCACTTCTATATCCTTGATTTACTTTCCTAACTACAAAGGAATTGATCCACTGTTGCCACGTTACCAAAGCACTGGATATAAAGCTCTCTGCGTATAGGGCAGATTCCTGTCTGTCTTGCGTGTCTTTGCCGTAACTCTTTGTCCAGCAATTCTCCAAGCTGAATAACGTCTTCTCTTGTTGAAGCTGCACTGGACACTTGTTGCATCCATAACTCATTTCCCTCCGTCCAGTGCCTAAAACAGCATTAATTGAACATGTGGGACAGCACACACCATAGCACTGGGTCTGAGGGTAAGACATACCTGGGTGGAAAGATGGTGTTGAGGATATGCTGGTTGCTGTTCTTTGTGTGGATGAACTTCTCTTTTGAGGGTGGTGGTGAAGGGAGAACGCTCACCTATAGTAATACGTATTTCATGTTACATATTGTGTTGTTTGCACTAAGAACTCTAGTGAGCAGGTGTCTGAAAACAACAGTGAATAAATAGTTTTTGTGTTGATTACTATCACTTTGATTGACCATAGTGACTAATCTAGCTTTTTATTCTCCATTTTTATAATTAGTGAGTAAAGGCTTTAATCCAAGTTTAACTACCTTATGACTAATTACAAGTTAATTTGGCAGCAAAAATGTTTATTACTTTTCCATATGCGTCACTTATGAAATCATCATGCTGGGTCAAGTTGCTGGTGAGTGCGTGGTCACGTAAACAGCCCAGTTATTATTTTTCCTAAAACTTTATTGAGCTTTAATGAACAGTTTTCTATAATTGACAATCAAAAAAACGATTCAGGCATTAAAATACAATTTCGCTAGAAAATGCAAATGTGTCCTGCATAGGTGTTCCTTGCATAGGTGTTGTTGAAGATCAAAATCTCTTAATTCTAGACACTTGGTAGACTAGTTTATTACTTTCAGTGCTACTGCATCATCCGTCCCCTTCAGTGGAAAAAATACATCTATTCTGAATGAAAGCATTTTTAGCAGAAGTACCCGATGGGACTGGAATGGTTATACTCCCAACTTGCTGACTTACCACTAAAAAACACATTTGTAGTATTTGTCTTATCCCCTCTAAGAAGGTGCTCCAACAACAGATATAAAGTTGAACCTACCATTGTTGATTTTTTTGTTGCGTTTTTGCTGACCAGAACTGGGTCGTCGTATTTTAAGAGAGACTTCGAAGCTGCCATTATTGTATTTTCTATTAATATTAATTTAAGTCAAATTCAGTCAACAGTTTATATGAAACTGAAGAGCGCTGTGGGCAAGGTTTTACGTTGTCCTAGCAACAGTGTTCAACATTCCGGGTTAAGCCGGTATAGTTCTGCCGGAACCAAAGTGCATGTCTTCGTCCCTAGATTCGAGGCGTACCACAGAGGAAACGGAAGTAAATAATTTAAACGTACTCAACAAAAATGTTTTAGCTGTTAATCGAGCTTTCCGTGTAATGTTTTTAATATAGGTTTGTGTTGACTGGGTGTATCGGTAGTCGCTAAATGTTAGCTTATATTGAGAAATGATTTTTAAAAAAGCTACCTAAGAGAACAGATTCTCCGGAGCGAGATTAGATTTTCTGTGGTCTACTACTATTCATGTCAAATCTTCCACATAACAAGTCCACAAATAGGAGCAATGATGATTTATGTATTGTTTGATGTCTGTATGATACCCAAATCTCTGTCAATATTGTCTGCACTAATCAGTGCTTTTGGTCACAGCTGAAGCTTGCAGACAGAAGATTTCTTTAGAACACACCAAGTTAAGTCCGTATTGGTTTGGTGTGCAGCTGTCTTTTTCACAACATAGCATATAAAATGTTAGATTCCCGAGTGTACTCCTGTGTAGGAGTAAACATCCAGCTCTCCAAAAATGGGCCTGAGCTGCTTCGCTGCCCTGTCAGCCTAAACTCACAGGGGAAACTTACACATTGCAGCTTGTTAAGCTGGTGTCGAGAGCACCTTCTTCAGTTGTTTTACCCTGCTTCCTTTTTGCATCCTTCAGAACTGTGCAGCTCATGAATCAGGGCACTTGGTAAATGCTAGATCAGGTTTTAATAGCTGCAGACAGGCAGCTATAAGGGTAATATTTTATTTAGATGTTAAAGTAAGCGATCAGAGCTGCATCAGCCCAGATGTTGGTTCTGATGCACACACACACACAGGCTTCTGTTGGTCAGAGGATGTGCTTTAGTGGGGGTTTATGGCTGTCATTTGTTCGGCACCGGTGTTATTTATTTTATTTTTTTGTTTGTTTTGGGCATATTTCTGATAGAACTGGTGTTTATCACAACACCCGGGTGTTTATTTCTGCACCACCTAATAGAAAGGGTGTTTATCACGACACCCAGGTGTTTATTTTCACACCACCTAATCAAATAGTATGGATGTTTATCGCAACACCCAGGTGCTTATTTATACACCAAGATTTTAGCCTTACTTCTAGAATATAGCAAACTGCATGAACCAATCTATTCTTTTATGATAAATACACCTGCAATAATCAGACTTAAACTTCTCCTTTTGTGTTGATTTATTAAAGGATTATGCAGATCACACATGAGTGGCTAAATTGTATGATTGATAAATGGTAAAAAGAATGCTTTAGAAGGATAATAAACCATAGATGGAAATGAAATCACTGATGCTGCTGGTGGTTACCTGTGATTTAGTGCATAAACTGTCATGTTTAATGGGAGGAGGATGCCCCGAGTTGTGAGTTTGAAGGCTGAGGCCCGGTGCCCCAACGCAGCCCGGTCTCTTCTGCACAGCCAGTCACTCCCTTGGCCACTGGGCACTTTCAGATGTTGAGGACTCAATTCTGGGGGCATGAGAAGGGAGAAACCATACTTCTCAGCAGGAAAACCTGCCCCTGCGTGTTCGTTGCTCGTTGCATGTTGGTGTTGTTGACAGTTGTGTCCTGTAATTTAATCACTGTTCTTGTTGGTTACGTTGCGCCCGATTCAACTCTTTCAGTTCTTTTGTTGATCATCCCAAACGTCGGGGCTGAGAAGCACAATTTTCAGCCTACCCAGAATATCCTCTTGCTGTGTCGGGGTGATGATGATGATGATGTCTTGGATGCGCTGTGAAGGACCCTGGGCACAGCTGTGCAGCCAGTTTTATAGACGCCGCTCCAACCCACAGGACATTCCCCTCGACTGTCATTGGCTACAGTCAATATGCTTCATCTCACTCGGTTGTATATTTAGCTTTGATTACCTCACAGTCTTAGAATGCAAGCACTTAGTGTAAGTAAATCTTAAGAATGCCTTAAACATGTTATTTATCCATTCTAATAATTTCTAAACATTTCAATCATTAACCTATTTGATTTTAAACAGGCTAAAAACAGTCTAATGTGGTCAAATTATTACATAAACCACGAGCAACTATCAGTCATGAATCACAATAACACTTATCAGTGCTACATCAAAAACATTAAAACATTCTTAATATTCATATGTTTTATAAAGTAGTAACACATTGTATTTTAAAAAAAAAGAAAGAGAAAATGTAGAAACATCATAATAAAAGATGGCAAAACATCACCACATTCCAGAATCCTCAGAGCTCATAACCCAGGACATAGACTTAGCATATTTGCAGCATGAATCACCCAAGGCCATTACCATCTCACCCCTCCCTTCTGCCATTGTCCTGGTATGCACCTCTCCTCATGACCTCCTGACCTCCACCTTCGGGGGGGGCAGACCTCAACCTCACTGTTGAAAAACCCTCCTGTTGAAAAAGAGAAACTGACCTTTGAGCTGTCAGGGGTGCTAACAGAAGACATAAACACATACCAGGGGGTGGTGATCAAATACAACGAACCACCTGAGGCTTGCGCTCCCAAACCAAGGTGGCGACTCTACCCTTTCAAGAATGATGAGTCGTTCCCGTTATGTACATTCACAAACAGATGGCCAGTTTGCTCGGCCGACAAGAGGGAATTGCTGATATCTCCATTGACCACCCACCCTGTTACAAAACAACACACAGTTTCCCAGTACAGGTAAAATTTCCATCTACTAAAGTGTTTAGAAATCTACACCTTCAGTCTAACTTCAGAGTTATGGTTTTAAATTTTCAAGAACTAATGACTGCATTTTATTTTATTTTTTATTTTTTTGTCATGTAGATTTATAGAGATTATGCGTGCAGATGGGACCACTGGACCCAGGGTCAAGCCTTACATCATTGACCTGGGCTCTGGTAACGGCACCTACCTTTACCAGGGCATAGAACTTCAGTGCTATTATGAGCTCAAAGACAAGGATTTTGTCAAGTTTGGCTTCAGCAGTCGTCAGTACATCTTTTGCGTGAGTTTTCAGACACATTTGAGGTGGAGGCCAAGCGCGAAGACGATAAAGATGAGGGTCTCGATTAGTAAATCTTTTTCATAAAGTGGATTGCCCTGTGCATTCAAGCTGGAATTTTTTTAAAGAAAATAGCCTTTTTTTGCTGTGGGTTATAGGTTCTGTCCGCACCCGTAACCAATCTCGGATAAATCTACGTGAATAGATTTTTATGGAGCATTTTCCAGCGGTCGCGGCTATAGACAGCGGGCGCTGCTTCTTCGGTTAATACGGTAATAGCTCCACTCAGTCAATCCAATCAAATCGTTTGTTTACCCTGCACGACCAGCGCACCACGGAAGTGCCACAGCTCGCGGCCGCCGTCAGAAGGTGGATGAGTGGACGGAGAAATTGCTGTTCATTCTTCTGTTGGCTTTTTTCTTTCTTTCTTTTTTTTACTTTAAGTGTATGCCTTCATTTTCTTTTAGGCTGAGACCTCTTTAAAAAAAAAAAAAAAACAGAAAAATGTTTAGTTAATGCTGTGTTTTTTCCTAAAAGCCACCTTTTATTGTTTTCTGAAAATGTCGACATTTTTACTTGAAATTTTTAGGTTGGGACCGTTTTATTTTAAAGGGGATAAAAAGGGTTACTCTGCTCTGTTTGCACGTTTTTTAATTTGTTTCATTTTGAGGTTTTTGTTTTCTTTACTAAATTTATTTGCCTGGGCTACTTTTGTTTGTCGTAAAAGAGCTAATTGTGCACTCAGTTAAACATATCCTGCATTGTGAAAAATGTGGACATAGGGGAAGGCTGTAAGACACGAACTCAACTTCGTTTCGGCCCTTTAACTTGGGGGAAGTTTTAATAATTGGACCTCAGTGACTTTTAATTGAATACCTCTGTTCTAAAGACTAAACTATTGCTTCAACCTGCTCTAATAGACTATCTATTCAGGTTTGTATGTAATTTCATGAGGGACCTCACATCTAGTAGTGACTTTTTTGCCCATGTATGAGACAATTTCGTGATACGTTGTATAAATAAAGATGAAAATATGAAATCGTCTCAATGACGTTGGCAAATCAAAAAAAAAAAATTTTTCGTCTTACTGTTTTTTTCATGCGTAAACTTAGTATGTGTGTTTTACCTGGAGTGCGGAGTAAAAGTTAACAAAAGCCCAAACTTCGGAGTTAAAATGTTGGCTTTTCCACAGTAGAGGTCACACTAGAGTCGCACCGGAGGCGGGCCGGAGGAGGGCGGGTCAGGCGGAGGACGGTGCCGGGAATGTTCGTGGAAATGTGGCGGGGGCGGTGGCGGCGACGCACCTGGGGGAAGGCCAGAAACAAGCAACTTAAGTTGCGTCCTTGAAGGAGCGTGTTTATTGAGTTAAGAGACCAGATAGGACATGTACACGACGGAGCGCAGGCGAATGAGCCTGCATGATTTGCGCAGGAGGGATCCACTTCGGGTGTCAGCTGGAAGTTTGTGGCAGGATCCACTGGTCATGGCTCAAAGTGCCAATACCTCGGTGAAACACATCGTGTCTCCTCGGAGTCGGACCAGAGCTATATCTGTGGCTTACATTGTTAACGAGGACGCGTCGGTGCCGCAGAACCTGTCACTGGCGTGCCTGGAGGACGCATGTGCGGACGCGCACGCCTCTTTAAATACCATTTCATTTGAGAGAATATCCTTAGGAACGACAGACGTCCTGGATGGGTTCTACAATGCAGGCAAGTGTTGGCATGTCGACTACAACACAGCATGTGCACACAGTTTTTACGCACGCTGAACCAAGCTGTACAATTCTCCCTGCAGACGTCGCGGTGGCAGAGATGAACGACTCTTTCTGCCAGCCTTCCCTCTTCTATCATCTTGGAGTGAGAGAGAGTTTCAGCATGACCAACAACATTATTTTATACTGTTACAAACAGGATAGTGACCTGCAGGCTATCAAGGTAATAACAGGTGGCCTCTGAGTGTTAAGTACCAACCTGTCTTCATCCCTTAAATGTCCTGCTTAATCTGTCTGTATTTATTTAGTCTGTTAGTGTGTTAGTTCTAGATTATTCACTTCCAAAGTAATGTGTTACACGCTTCACAGCAAATGCAAGCAAAAAAAAAAAGGAAAAGAAAACGAGCCACCTATCCCACAGCTGCCAAAGTTTGTTACTAGCAGTTAGCGTTCAAATTTGAGTTAATTTGTGCTTATAAAGTTACTGGCTCACTGACAAACTCATGCATCTGACTAATGCATGAGTTTGCTTTCTGTTTTAGTGTAATCTACTAACATGCGTCCTGTTTGGCCAAGTTAAGCTTTATTTATAGATATATATATATATATATATA
>BJFM01002099.1:46909-57322 GCA_016586285.1 Arothron firmamentum | reverse complement strand
TTTACATAAATAAATGGAACAGCGGTTTACAAAAGACATGCTTGGACAATGAACATGTGGAACACGCACCTAAGCGATCCAATAGTAGCAAAAAAGCCTTTTGAAGCAACAACAATAGTGGGTGTGGCCTAACTGTTCCCCAGGTACCCCCTATACCAGAGGTGGGCAAACTAAGGCCCAGGGGCCGCGTATGGCCCTATGGGCTATTTAATCTGGCCTGCAGGAGCTGCACAATATTTTCTCCAAAAGCCAAATTAGGAGGGTTGTCAGCTTGATTGGTTAGAAAAAGGTTCACCTAGCATTCTAACACGTCCAAGAAGAAGGTGAGAAGGTGGGGCCAAACATCATTCGGAGCTTCATCATCCATCCCTAGTTGGAGATAGATGATCGGATGGGCAAAATAATTGCCCACCCCTGCTCTATACCTTACAGCAAATATTTAAAAAAAAAATCCCAACAATGAGAGGCAAATACATCCATTTTTATCGCTTAAAAAAAAGAAGAAGCAATATTTAGGCTGAAAATGACAGTTAAAAGGCTTAACGAGAACATCTCAATGTGGTTTTAGATCCTTGTGTTGTTTTACAGGAGCAGTGTGGAAGCTACACATTCATCCCATACGTGGTGTCGCCTCAGGGCAAAGTGTTTGCCTGTGATGCTCGGATGATGACGTGCATGAAAGAGTTAATGCAGCCCAGCTTCCAGCTGGAGTCGCTGCTGACCCCCCTGGTGGAGCGACTGGCGCATCTTCTCAGCAACGTGCACATTCAATCCAGGTCAGCCACGGCCCCTTCATCAGGTCATATCAGGTTCCAGATGCATTTATTCAAGCTGGATAACCCCAGAGTTGCGTTATCCGCTGCAGCGAGTACTTCAGGGAGTCCATCAGGCAAGAGATTCGCATGGCACGGGAGCGCTTCAGCGGCCAGGACCTGAGCCTGGAACTGCGGCGCATCCAGAAACGCCTGGACAGCGTGGAGCTGCTCACCCCTGATATTGTCATTAACCTGCTGCTGTCCTTCAGGGACATCCAGGTGCGTGTGGAAAAGGATGTCAGACTGCATCTCAGTTGGTGCAGATGCTAGTAATGTCATGGACGTTTAGTAGTTAGATCAGGTCTAATAAAGCCATTCATTTCTTTCTCCTGCCTTCCTGTTCTTTTTGTTTTTTACAGGATTATGATTCCATAATCAGTCTGGTGGAGACTCTAAGCAACCTGCCCATGTGTCTGATTGCACAACATCAGAATATAAAGTTTCACTACATATTCGCTCTAAACAGGTAGCCTGTACTCGCGTTTCTTTTCTGATTTGATCCTGATTTTATTCGTTTCAGAGATTTGTGAGAACCCCTTATTTAAAAAAAAATGACTTGCCATATCAGGAGGAATCACCCCGGAGACCGGGCCAAGGCTTTGGAGTTGATCCTGCCCCTTGTGGAGTCCAGGGACAAGGTGGCGTCTGACATTTACTGCCTGTGTGGACGCATCTACAAGGACATGTTCATGAGCTCTGACTTCAGCGATCAGAGAAGCAGGGATCAGGCCTGCTGCTGGTACACACAGAGATTGCTTTTCATTTGCCTTTGCTGCCCGTGTGTGTGTGTGTGTGTGTGTGTGATTGCTAAAGGGATTCCTGTGTATTTTTATCAGGTATGGAAAAGCGTTTGAAACGGAACCGACTCTCCACTCCGGCATAAACGTTGTTGTGCTCCTGATGGCAGCTGGCCATGAATTTGAAACTTCCATCGAGATCCGTAAAATCGGTGCGTGAAATGATTCCGTTTACACATCTAAGTGTGCATCATGATCGGGGAAATCAGTGTCGGTGAAACATCTGCCCCGTGTCATCGTCTAGGTGTGACTCTGAACACTCTGCTGGGCCGGAAGGGTAGTTTGGAGAAGATGAGGGATTACTGGGATGTTGGCTTCTACCTTGGAGCGAACATCCTCTCAAATGAACCCAGGAAAGTCATCGACGCCTGTGAAAAACTTTACAAGCTGAAGGCTCCTGTGTGGTGAGTACCGAGGCCTGATCACGCAGATCAGGATCATCTGTGTATTTCAGTTTGTAGGACCTCATGGTTTCATTTTTAGTTCTATTCTTTGCAAAGCCTCAAAGATTTAAGGTCTAGCTTTGATGATCTCCCTCTTTTGATGTGGATTATTGAGTTTAGTGTGTGTCCCTCAGGTATGTGGCTTCCATCATGGAGACTTTTATCCTGTTCCGTCAGTTTGCCAAACTACCCGAGGTGAAATCTCCTCAACAGGAGACTATGGACTTCTGGATGGAGCTGCTTCTGCAGATGTGTAAACCCACAGTTTCCACTGCCTGCTGCCCAGTAAGACAAACAGTTGAAACGGAAGTGTGATGCAGTGTTTGTTCGGCTTTATTGCCCTATTTTTTTTTTTAATAAGTTCATAAGGGTCAGTTTGAATCATTTGAGGTAGAAACTACAATGCTACAAAATGTAATTAATTCATTAGTTGCATCATATCAACCCAAATAAAGAAGGAAATATGACACAAAAAATGCAAAAGTGCTGAAGTCACAAAACGGTAGGACATAGACTCGTCTTCCTCAAATTTATTTAGTGTAGCCTCTTGTGCTCCAGGAAATGTGCCCTCCCTTTATACACAAATAAAGTAATTGTGTTACATTGGTGCCTATAACAGGGTCCAGGGATCCCTTTAAGAACCAGCACTGCTCATAACTGCATCCCTATATCCAGTTTTAAAATGTCTAATGGGAAATTTAAATATGTTTAATTTATTTAATATTTAAAATTCAGAAATTATTTTTGTTATTTTCTTATTTCTTTCAAAAAGTGAGTTTTCTTAATTATATTTTTGATTTAGTTTTATTTTTATGTATATAATTGCAATATTATTAAAAAAATAAATGCAAATTTATAAAAAAAAAAAAGAAATTAATTCTGCTGAAACCAGTTGAAAGCAAAGCTAGAATTCAGTTTTTCTCTCTTTTTCAGGTGCTCATTCTGGAGCCCAGCAAATCCATCCAGCCAGCTATGGTGTGTGTGAGCGAGGAGGTTGAAAATCGCACCGTTGAGTTGAAACACGTCACACCCCTGAAGGTATGTCGACTCCCGTCCAGCCATTCCTACCTTCCAGAACGACCTGCACAGCTGATCATGTTTAAAGTCACGTTTCACATGAGCAGGAAGATCCAGATATTGTCATGAACTCACTGTAGCATGAAGGCTGCTTAGGTAGGTGTGCTCAGGGCTTTACTTTCTCTCACGGGCCTGCATCTGCTCAAACACTCTAATCTTCTCTGTCATTGCTTCGTTGAGAGCTAGCAAACTCTTTATTCTTCTTTCTGCAGAAAGGCTTACACCAGTGGACTTTCCCAGCGTCGGAAATTCGGGGAGTGAGGTAAAGCAAAGCGGAGTGTGTGTGTGTGTGTGTGTGCCAACACCACAGTATCACTTCTGGGTGTGGCTAACGCCCACGACTCGAAATATACAAGTTGTCTGGGAAACGTTGGCTCTCGTGAGGAATTTCATTCAAAAACAACTTTTTGTTTTGTTCTCATTTTTTCCATTCCTCGACAAAATGGAGTCTGATTTTTTTTTAATTTTATTTTATTTTATTTTTTTCCTGCTAACAGTCAGATGCAGGATTGATACAAAAACTATTTTCCACTTTTTGCCCTGATTTCAACAAAGCATAGAATTATTCTCTACATGATGTAGATTTGTTGTGCTACAACTGGAATAGTGTGGGTAAATGGCACAAAATGTCCAACTGGCTGACTTTAAGCCACACTTTGGGTTATAATCAACAGTATTACAGCATTCTCTTCAGTGACATCATTCATTTAGATGACATCATCTTAACGTAAGACCAAAGGGAAATTACGAAAAATGGGGGGGTTTTGTAGGAAAATGACTCATGTTTAAAGTGCATAACATAACAGAGAACAGTGAGAGGACTCCGACAAGCTGCTGCAAATCCCTAAAACAGCAACAGCACCGCCATGTTTAAATGACGTTCATCCTTAGATATTAAAAACATATAAATATGTCTGGATGAGCAGTGTACAAAAGACAAAGTTGGTACTATTTGTGCTACCATTTGCAGTTTTTAGAGTAGGTTTTCTTTACATTAGCAAATCAATGAGGCATTTGAAGATTCACCCCATTTCCAATCATTTTCTTTCTAAAGTGCCTCAAAGATTGATGAGCGCAGCTGTTTTCTGTATGTCCACTACAACTCAGATGACTTCCAGCTCTGTTTCCCCTCTCAGCTTCATTGTAAAAGGTGAGTCACCGGCAGGATGGTAACAACACTGAGCCGGTGTGTGTGTGTGTGTGTGTGTGTGTGTGTGTGTGTGTGTGTGTGTACTGTATGTTTTTGTTTCTAGTGTAGTTTAGGTACTGGTTTCCAGGAAGCTGATTTTAACCACATCTTGTCATCTGGTTTCTTCTACTTTTTGCAGTAAAATCAGAAGAATCAGAATAAGCAATATTGTCATTATACAAAGTTAACAATGAACTATAAAAGTGCAGGTTAATTCTGCTTTGTTAGCTCGACTCCGGGACTCTGAGGTGCATCCGTGCAGGTGAACTTATTTTCTGCCGCAAGGCTCAGAGAAAACATTTTAGTGTGTTCACTAAACTGGTTCCTGAACTGTATCAGAAAACTCAGCTTTTGAGTTTTTTAAAGTGTGACGAGACAAAGAAACGAGATTGAGCAAGGTGATCCATGTTAATTATTTGAAATAAGAGGTTAAGAAATAAGCATTTCTGCTTTTTTAGTGAAAAAAAAAAAACAGACTAACAGCCTTCCTTCTACCACTAATACTACTTCTTTCACCAGTTTCTGTGAGCTGGTGAACTCTCTTCTTCAGCAGGCTGAAGATTCGCCTCCAAAACTGGAGCATCTGCCTGAGGGAGTACTCGAGGTATGTCCTCCGCTCACCCGCTCACACACACACGTCAAGCTGTTTTAGCGCTCACTTGCCTCGACAAGTAAAAAATGAAATGCAACTAAGAGATTTAAATTCAGGTCAATGGAAAAGAACTAGACATTATTGGTGTGTTTGTTTATCAGGACAGGAAGTTATTTTGAAAACCTGTTTCTGAGTAGAAGTAAAAGTACAGTAACATACAAAAATAGTAAAAGGTTAAGTCACCCATATATAGCATTTAATACATTATACTTTGATCGTGAAACTGGTCAAAATATTAATATGCACTTTGGATCCAATGTGTAACATATTTTGTGTAATGATTAGAACCATGAAAAGCCAAAGGGAAAAAAAAGAATCACTGAACAGGATAAATCTGAAAAGTTTGCCAACATTGGGAGGAAAAGAAAAATCTAATCTCCTGAGTGGAGTCGCAAAGTTAACCCTTAGTGCAAACAGTCAGAATTAACTGAACGAGAAACTCAGAATTTAAAAAAAACAAGTTTAAAAAACATATTTGAGGCAAATATATATGTATATTTGTATACAGTTGTAAAATGGGAATACTCCAAAGTAGTGTACTCTTCATTTTTTGAATACGTCCTCAGATTTTCTCTTAATAAACGCATCTCCTCCGTTTCCATCAGTACGTTTATGAGACCGATGAGAACGGGGATGAGGTGGTTCTGGGTAAAGGCACCTATGGCGTGGTGTACGCCGGGAGGGACCTGAGCAACCAAGTACGCATCGCCATTAAGGAAATCCCTGAAAAGGACAGCACGTATGAGAAACTAGTGTTTTTTTTTCTCTCCCTCATTTGAATCAAAATTGGGTGAGCTGCAGCGTTTCTCATGAGATTGTTTAAAAAGCTTTGGCATGAGATGACGCTCTCTTGATCCCTTTGCTCTGTTGTTTCTATAATCTGCCGCACTTTACGCTGTCGTCAGGACAGAAATATGTAAATCGATGCATCCAAAAGTAACTTTTGAATTCTTGTTATAGAGACATTACGGTGTTTCTCATCTCTTGCTTTTATCAGCACCAGAGGTCTCTAAAATGACAGAGGACACTATTTTAATCAGTCAGTTCAGTCGATTTAATTGGTTTCTTAAAATGAAAAAGTGATCTATCTTCACCCCTGCTAAATTCAACGGAAACCACACACGGCTGTAACCCTCTGTCCTGTCCAGTGTCATGTCCTGATGTCATACTTTATAAATTCATAAGAGCAAAGGTTCCGTTCTGTGGTATTACATCTACATGAACCCGTTTCCCCCAGGTACTCGCAGCCCCTTCATGAGGAAATAGCTCTGCATAAGAGGTTAAAACACAGGAACATCGTGCAATACCTGGGCTCTGTCAGTCAGGATGGATTCATCAAGATCTTCATGGAGGAAGTACCTGGAGGTATGGAAGAATACTCTCACCTCCAAATGCACCTATTCTATAAACTGTATAAGATTAAATTTGATTTCTTTTCAACTGGCCTGTGCTTTCCAGCGAAAATGTATGTTTGCTAACAGGAGTTTCTTAACAGTTTGCAGATAAAACTGCAAATGCTAGCAGAAAAATTAAAGAGACATCAACATATAGCAACATTATTCCTCAGCTGTACTACTGATGGTACATTCAGTTAAAAAAAAAAAAGAAAATAGAACATTGACATGAAAGGATTTGAAAAAACCTTTTGTGAACATTTTGGTTGTCTTGGTTGCGAGCGTCAACATAAGTAAAGCCCCTTTAAGTCGTTAAGACATTGTGTGTCTGAAGAATAACGCTTTATTTGAACATTAAGGAAGTTGGCGTTCCTGCACTCTGATTGTGCAAGTGTGCTTGTGTAACATCTGCTAATGCAGTGGGTGGTACTCACAACCAGTTCAGCTCATCAGTGGAAAAAGAAAAAATTCTTTGAGACAATGGAAGAGTTGTCAGATAAGCCGAAAATACGGGTTCAAAATCCTTAGTTTGACATTGAGAAATGCGGGTTTCTTTTGTTTGCTTGGCATCAGAATAGCGCTCTTTGAAATAAAATCTTTGATGATTTGACATCTGTGCCGCTTGCAGGAAGTTTGTCCTCGCTGCTGCGCTCCAAGTGGGGTCCCCTGAAAGACAATGAAGCAACCATCATCTTCTACACCAAACAGATCCTCGAGGGGCTCAGATATCTTCACGATCATCTGATCGTCCACAGAGACATTAAGGTGACCAGCTCCTCTGTAGTATTTCCTGTTCCAGAGCCCCCCCCCCCAATCTTCCAGATTTCTGATGAAAGATGCTTGCGCTGGTGAAACTACTCGCCGTGTGTTTGGTTTGTTATTCAGGGTGACAATGTGTTGATCAACACCTACAGCGGAGTGTTGAAGATCTCCGACTTTGGGACCTCCAAACGATTAGCTGGGATCAACCCCTGCACTGAGACCTTTGCTGGTAAGATCGGCAGCTCGAGATTCAACTCTACTGCAATATTAAGACGCGCTGACACATTTTGATTCCGTAGGAACTCTCCAATACATGGCCCCAGAGATTATAGACCAGGGACCTCGAGGTTATGGGAAACCAGCTGATATCTGGTCTCTGGGGTGCACTATTATTGAAATGGCAACAGGCAAAACGCCATTCCATGAACTGGGAAGCCCTCAGGCAGCCATGTTTAAGGTAAACAAGGGAAAGTTGTGTGTACTTTTGTGGATACTATGCGTGCAGAACATAATTAGCTGCACCTTTTATGGTGTTTTCATCCAGTAGAACTCTGAGGACTCCAGTTAGTCTTGTTTGAGTGTCACCTTGTGGTTGATTACCGTGTTTTTCGGACTATAAATTGCTCCGGAGTATAAGTCACATCAGTTCAAAAATGCATCCTATTGAAAAAAAACCCCAACATACCGGTATGTAAGTCGCACTGGACTAGAAGTCGCATTTTTGGGGGAAATTTATTTTACAATATCTGAGACCAAGAACAGACACTTCATCTTGAAAGGCAAGTTATATAAATAACAACAGAATAGAAAACAACAGGCTGAATAGCTAACGTGACACATTGATGGTTATTCCGCCACATGAAGCACCGACAACGAACTGAATATGTGTCTGATACGTTAACTTAACATATTAACAGTTATTCAGATAACTATAGCATGAAGAACCGAACTCGATCTCACCTCAAATCACTAAAATCCATTGAATTCTTCATCCTCGGTGCCGCTCCGTCAACACCGGAGGTAGACGAGGGCCGCTTCCTCTTTTTTCCGTGTTCGGCTGCATATTTCATTACTTCCAGCTCGTAATTTGTAGAATATGATTTTCTTTTTGGGGGCGTTCTTGTTCCGTCTTTCTCAGATGTCTTTATAAGTTACCAGTAATAAAGCTCAGACTGCCCTTGTGCAGTTGTCAGTGTGAAAATCACAAACATATGAAATTGCCATATATATTTTAATAATTTCACATTATAAGTCGCACCCGAATATAAGTCACACCCCGGCCAAACTATGGAGAGAGAAAAAAGTGCGACCTATAGTCTGGAAAATACGGTAATTATTTTAAAAGCAATACATTACTAACTGAAGCTTGAATTTTGGCACAGACATGCATGCCTCTCTCAGGATGAATTCTAGTGACAGATTTTTATTTTAATGTATTTTATGACTATCAAGTAAATCCATTTGTTTTGTCTAAAGAGTTGTCTATTGACGCTGTGTTAAATGGCATGAAATTGAAATGGTCGTACATGTTGAAGTATATACAACTTTGCTGAGTGAAATCCTTTTTAAATGAATATGAAGGTAATTAAAGTCAATTTAGCTCAACTTTTTACTACTTATCCCGTCAAGGTGGGCATGTTTAAGATCCACCCCAAGGTTCCAGAATGTATGTCAGATGAAGCAAAGGCCTTCATCATGAACTGTTTCACGCCAAACCCAGATGACAGAGCCACAGCTGCAGCGCTGCTAATGGATAGCTTCCTCAGGTCACACCCAAGGAAAAAAGCCAAAGCCAAGCAGGAGTCAGACTCCAAAGACTTCCTTAATGCAGGTAAAACATTTGCCTGAATTCCTGCCACGGTGTGCACGTGATACATGAAACCTGACCATACTTGTTAAAAACACCACCACACCTAACCAGGTCTTGCTGTGTTTTGCAGCTGAATATCATCGTAGCCTCTCCGTTCCGATCTCCATCTTTGTGGAGGACACTGATTCACCCTCCGATTCGATCGACCTGTCCGCCTCCTTGGACCTGAGGCGGCACGTGTCAGCCGGCAAGACGGATGAAATTTCGGAAAGTCCACCCCGCAGCAGCGTCCTGTCGTAAGTTTCCTCAGAATCAACCCACATCACGCTGGTGTGTGTGCTCCGACTTCCTCCTGCATAGAAAGCTTAACGCCACTGCAATGAATGCTACACTTACACCCCTATCCACCTGTCTGGGGTTTATCACATGCTTTAGTTATATCCATACATCTTTTTTCTATAACATCTTGTTACATCTCTTTATTGTCCAGAATACCAGAAGACTCTCCATCAGAAATGCAGTGCAGCCCAGTATCCACAGAGGAGAGCGTTGGTCTGTTTATGCTCAGAAAGGACAGTGAAAGGAGGGCCACACTTCACCGTGTCCTCAGCGACTATAACAACCTTGTTGTCTTAAATATACAGGAATGTTTGCCTGAGGTAAGTGAGTGTTTAGTTGCAGAAAGACGATGGCCCTCATTTACCAACCGTAGGTACGGGAGACAACTGTGCGCACGGCTATTTTCAAGCAAGGATCGGCATTTATCAAACTTGGACGTGAGCGTACGATACGTTTAAATCTGACGTCAGGTCAGACGCGAAATAAAGTCAGCACGAATCTGTGCTGCAACACAGCAAAATCTCAGAAAATAGCATCAAAAAATAATGATTAAACAAACCTCAAACTAGTCATTAAGCAAAAGCAGCCGCATATGCTAGAAAGAATAAAACGTAAACGAATAAAATAAAATAAACTTAAACTTGTCTTTTTTATTACGGAAGCCTTTTGCATTCACCTGAAAAATAACTGAGTTTCTGAGAAATTCACTTTTTTCTTTTTTTGGGGGGTGTGATTATTTCTGTTTTTCTGACTTAATTCTTTTCTTTTTGTTTTGTTTTTTTAGTATTCTTGTCCTTTTTATCAAAGTAATTGGTTTCTCTTTTTCGCAGTAATTGACAGAATACCTCAGAGCTGGCGAACCTGCCACAGAGCAGGAGCGCCATTTTAACGCGCGTTATTGTGGAGCGTAGTGTTTTCAAGACGTGCTGATTCGTACGCTGGGATTGGTCAAATACGAATTTTTAATGAAGCACACGTGCTTTTTTTTAAAACCATGACTCCTGCACTCAGATCTGCACGTTTTCCTACACAAGATTAATGAATGAGAGCCAATGTGTCCCCCACAATGTAGTGTATAATTTAGGGTAACATTACACAACATAAGAAGCAGAAAAGCAAGTTACTACCTAATTCT
>BJFM01002099.1:11234-32572 GCA_016586285.1 Arothron firmamentum | reverse complement strand
CCCCCCCCCCCCCCCCCCCCCCCCCGTCCACCAGTTGGATATGTGGTTGCTAGGGGAAACAGGATGACATGTTGTTGGACTATGAATGGCAGTCTGTTCAGCGCAGACATACCTCCTTCTGATGTCACAGTTTAATAGCCTTAGCTTTAGAGCTGCTGCTTTTATATAATTTTTATGCTTAAGCACATTTGAGGCAGTATCTAAGCAGATGCAATCTCCAAGAAGCTATTGCCAGCTGAAATAAGTGTAGTATTTAATCAGTGTGGTGCTTTTGCCTCTTAATGTCAGTATAGGAGAGGAAGGACTTAGGCCAGGTTATTGGAAGAAAGCTGCACCGCCACTGACAGACTTCATTATCCATCCAGTGATTTGTGTGCTCAACAATCAGCATAATACAAAGGTGTTTTGCATTATGCTACATTGTTATAAAATTAGTAGGATACACTATTTGCAGATCTATAAACTGATATCCCAGACAGTTTTCTGGGTTTAAATGCGGTTGCATGGACCCATGTGGCCAACAGATGGAATAGAAGTAGTTAGGTTTGCAAATGGTGATGTAAAGAATTTGTGTTTAGACGATCCAAAAAAAACCCAACTTCTTGGGTGTTTTGCAGGGATCTGTGCCTTTTTGTAATGTGCCAGTTGAATGTTTTGGGTCTTGCACCGTTCATCAGCTGAACAAGCAATTGCAGTCTGTGTTTTAAATTGCAGGCCTATACACATGCACACTTTGGCATGCAGTCAATGCTTGTTGTTTACACTGTGCTTCCTGTGTGTCTGGGCCCCATTGCCCTCTTACATCACCCTATTCGTTGCAAAAGGGACACCACAGGACGAGGGGGTGATGGGTTAGGGGGTAAGCGATGAGGTAGTTCATTAGTCCCCTTGCTGATCCCAAATGAGATGCAGGTCCATTCTCTCTGTGTTTGCTGAGTTCCTCTCTTTTTTTTGAGTTGCTGCCCTTTCCCTGTGCAGTTTTTTTATTTTACGCATTCAGTCTTTTTTTGAATGTACTTTTATTTTCAATTTTCTGGCAACACAAGCTCTACCTCATCTCTATTGTTGTTCTGCTCTTTTTTTCATAAACCACTCAGATTACTGACAACTGAGCAGAGAAATCTTTTACATTTCAAAACAGCTGATGAAATGGATAGAAGGAAGAAAAAAAACTTTGTCTTCAAAGTTATTTATGCTCTCTGGGACTGTTAACCTTTTTTTTTTAATTCATCACTCCACGAAAACTATCCCTCTCCTCCCCTCAACTGTTAATAAGCAGACACTGGTGGAAGAACTAGCTGTTGTAGGTAGCCAACTCTGTCCAAGAATGAGTCATGTGCTTTGCTGCTCTAAGGAGCGTAAGAGCTTTTCATAGTCACCCAGTAAGATTGATGTTCAGGTCAAAAACACGCAGCCCAGTGTGCGCTGTGGTCAACATTTGCCTGTCAACTGTAGCGGAGATAAAAGTGCTTCCATTTCAGGTTAGAAGAACCTATTCCTTCTTACTATTTATGTGTTTGATACATTCGTTCAATTTCTATTTTAATTTCCAGTAATGTTATTTAGGAAGGCAGTATGGAGCAGTAGTACACGGAGAAGCTTTTAGAGTGGGTATATAAAATGTCCTCCTAAAATAATGTAAATCTCTCTCTTTTTTTTTTTCTTGACCACTTTATCCCCTTGCAGGGTCATGGGGAGGTTGTGCTGGAGCCTGTTTTAGCTGCATATGGGCAAAGGCAGGGTACACCCCTGGATGAGTCACCAACTCATCGCAGGGCCCTATTTAAGCGATTGACGATGCTCAAGGGCAGTGCTCTGAAGGTGTCCTGGCATTTCTCCTTCTACCTGCACACCCTTAATACTGTCTAAATTGCACTACCTTTATCCTTTTCTGTAAGATATAGAGTGTTTGGGTCGAAGGTGTAGTCGTTGTTTATTGGGCAAAAGTTGAGGTTCCACAATCAATCTAGCAGGCATATAACTGGAGGACTGCCCAGAGTCTGTGTTAAACTCCTGCTGTGTCTCCACCTGCCATTGTGCTCTCACACTGTGTTTGTACCTGCATGTACACAACCACACCTGCAGGATTTACTTTGCTATTTCTGACTACCTTTAAACCTTATTGTATTACTTTTGGATGTAACACCTTCAAATAGTGAGCATTATTACAAGTGTAAAATTTGTAATTCCAGGCTATTTCTTTGTACAATATGCTGCATATTTTTGAATCTACTTAACTGTTTTTGGAACTTAGATCAGCTGTATACTTTCTGGATATGTAAATAATATGCTATTTTATATGAAGTGGTATATTTAATCAGACTGTTCATCTTTGGAGCTCCAGTTCCCCAGTGTATGCACATTTTCATAAGTGATAAGGCACTACAATACTCATCTGTCACAGTAAATAGACTAGTAATATTTGCCCGTAAGGACCCTGCAAACAATTCACACCTTTTTGTAAATTTTGTTAAATTATGAATTGAATTTTGAATGAAGGTACGACGGATTAAGCAGTTATGATTAATTTCAAATGTAACCAATGTTGCTGAAGAGCCACAGGCTTTGTAGGAGCACATTGTGAAATTCTGTTATTAATTCCAACAACTCATCTCTGGTTCCAGCTCTCAGCCACTTTCCCCCCCACAAAGGCTAATTTTGTTACAAGATTTCCCTCAGCCAATTCCAGTATTCATCATCTCCTTTCAGTTTATCTCACTACCGCTCTAGCTCCTTCCTTTCTTCGCTCACTGCCATTGCAGTGTTTTGGCTGCAGTCCCGTTGCCATGAAGAGATCACAACAATGGCCCTTCTCTGTCAGAGAGCATCACAGCAAGAGGAATGCTTATTTCCCGATGGCATGCTTTGACAAAGGGAACTACACTGTCTCGTCTCAGACTGTAGTATATAAAAATGATGACTTAGCCTCTCTACGAGCCTCTATGAGATGTGTCCAGACAGTCTTTGCAGTGTGGCTCAATATTCCACAGAATTCTACTAAGCGCCTGTGGTCACAGTGGTGAAAGGGTCGAACTGTTTTTTCGCTGGCAGCTGTTCACGCAGACCTTTGTCCACCTCACTGACTTGTTAGTCTGGTGATAATCTGATTCTTCTCTGCAAGGGACCAGAATGTTAGGAACAAAAAGCTATATGGCTGGATTTCAACCCAATTTTAGTGGCTTCAGAAGTAGAATGGGGAATTGTAAATGCTATCAAAAGCTAGAATCTGTTCTTTTGAAGGGTGCACAGCGCTGATCTTATTACTCCTTTATGCATTTCTGTGCAAACTATTGAACAGCACAGCGTTTGTAAAGTAAATCTAGACTTATTCAGTGCATGAGTGTGCCAGCCTCCTGCGGTCTCTGCTGTGTTTTTAGCTGACATCTGAATAATTTACAGCTTGTTTAGTCAGTGGTTACCTTCAGAGACGATGAAGAAGATACTGTGCTTCAGAGTGCTTGAACCAGGGAGTGCTGTGCCCAGTGCCCACATGAGAGTCTTAGTTTGGGCTTCAAAGCTTGAACTAACTAATGTTTGCGTAGACGACTCAAGCAGCAGCTTGCCAAATGTGAATTTTGGTGTGGTAAGTGAAGCTATAGGGCCAACTGTTCTTCCAATAAAAAAAGCCTGACAAACTGGTTAACCTTGAATCTATTGTTTATTTAGTATTGCAGAGAATGTAACTGGTTATGTAAATAACATTATTACAGTCCTAGAAAGTAATTACAGTGTCATATAGAACCATTGACTCCACCTCTCACATTTGATGATCCATTCAGGAAGTTTACATCACCCATTGACCTACCTCATAGGTCTGGCATGAACAGGAATGAAGATTAACTGGTTAAATTCCATCTCGAAGCGCGTGTCTACCTTTTGACTTCTTGGTTACACTCTCGTGTTTTGTTCTGTCTTCCTTTTGAAACTAGCTTCACACGCGGATCTCAGCACACGTCCATTGAGGACTGAGCCAGAGGGGGAAAGCAGCCCCCTGGAGTCAGACAAACCCCAGAGAATGGAGTCTGCAGAAAAGAAATATGCTGAGCATGGACTAATCTCCCCCACAAATGCTGTTCCACTGTCACCGGTGTCACCTGCATCATCCTTTCCTAGGTCAAAGCGCAAAGAAGGTAAAGCAATTGAAGTTTAAATCTTTGGTTTGCTTTTATTTTACTTTAAATGCAGTAGTTTTCTATGCTGGAAACAAAATGTTGCCTGACATGACACAGTTTTTCTAATGGTACAGCTGCAGTCTGCTGGAGGTAGGTCAGCTCTCTTGAGGGAAGGTAATGTTTTAGTGATGATTGTCTGAGTGAATGTGACCACATCCTTTTAGCTGCCCTTTTTTATTTTTATTTTTTTAATTGTCCAAACATGAAAACCAGAATGGAGTTAATAAAGAAACGATCCCTAGAAAAATTTGTACAAACGAGCTTACTTTGTAAGTGAATAAATAAATATGATTGTGTTATCGTCATGGTTATGGTTTTAGTTACTAATGAAAGTGTCAAGTATAGAGAAAGGCTCCCATTTTAGAGACTACTGCCAGGAAGGCCTTTAGCGTGGCCTGCTGGTGCAGTCATGCCACCACTTAAACTCTTTACAGATGGTGGCTAATAGCACCTAACAAACTCTAAGAAACATGTCTGAGGGTTTTTGTAATGTAAGCCTCTTTTCCCTCTTTGCTTTATTCTTTATCCATTAATCCCTTCATTGTGGTTACGGTCTTTATTTCCTGAGCATGAGGTGGTCAGGATAAAGCCCCAAACTGCTTCCTAAATTATAACAGTACTTCCTTTCTGTTGTCACACTATTACCATTTAAACAATAATCAGACATTAAATGCATTTTTACTTTTTGATGTTTATTGGCTATGTCTTAATTCTTTGGATTCCAAAATTCAAGCATGTCTATTTACCTTGAGGTTCCTTTGGTCAGTTTTTATATAATTTATGTTCTTGCATTTTAGAGCTTGCAGAGGATTAGAATTCATTTGCAAAATCCATCCATAGTCTAACCTGTCAGCTCTGCTGAAAGTTTGCACAAATTTTGTCATATTTTAAAACTGTATTAGAAGCAATTATTTGATTCTTAAAAGTCTAAATCACTGCCTTAACCTGCAGGCAATGTTATAGATGATTATTACTTGATTTTATACTTCTGGCTTTTTCCTCTGTTTCTGTTCCATGTCCCATGTTGCGTAATTTTTTACGTGCTAACGGTTCAGACGCCCCATATTACAAAAGAGTCACGGTTAAAGTGAAATGATCATTTCCTTTGTGTTTGATGTTGAACATCTGGTGGAGGGGGATTATATCCTGTGACAACTCAACATTAGGCCTTTATGTGTGTTTACCAACGGCCTGCAATATATTTTTAGTAGTACATAATTCAAAAAGCCCTTATATAATTTTATGGGAGTACTGTTTTCACTAAAAGGAAAGACATTTTATTTTGCTGGGTTGCATTAGTTAATCCTATACAGAAATGTGACTAAAAACATTTTTATCTCCTATTTCTTCTGCAAGTGGTTTCATATGGTATGTATTAGAAGTATTTCAGAAAGAATACATTCTCTCATTTATTTTGCCAGACAGTCAATTAGAAGAAGAGGGTTAAAGTGCTAAGTTTATTTTAAAAAATGTCTTTTTTTGGGTGAACAGACTAATGTCCAATCTTTCTCATCTCTTGCATCTCTGTATTTTTCCTGTAATCATCATAGATGTCATGAAATCAGAGGAAAGACAGAAGCTAGCCAAGGAACGGAGAGAGGAAAAGGCCAAATATTTTGGTAAGTACAGTCGATACAAGGCTTTTGGGGACATGTTGCGCTGGAGGAGAGCTCCCCCTAGTGCTAGGGTGGAAGCAGGTGGTGTTGTCTTTCACTTATGTTAAAAGTGGATGGATGTACTCCAGGCCACCGATGGGATCCACATCATGCAGGAAAGACAAAAGAGCAGTTTATTCATGAAAAGGGGCATCACCCAGACAACCTCTTCGAAAAGCACTTGAATGCACCACTGCATTAAAATGGGGTACAGAGATATTTCGCATATAGACAGTTATGTGCATCCTTGGTGATTTCCTGAGGATATCATCACTGCTTTTTTGCATCTCTTCACTGCGCTTTTTTTTTTCTTGGCTGACACAATGTCTCACACGGGCTGTACACTGCTCTGCATGATTGACAGCAGCCTCTGTCTTTTCTCTCACTCCTTTCCCCTGCAGAAGAGCTCAGCATTTCGCAAGGTAAGGCACCTCTGTGTTTGTGATGGTGGTGGTGATCATTCTGTCACGTTTGGATTATTCATCTTAACGACGTTTATTAGATTTTAAGTGGCCAGTACACCATGAATGAATGATTAAAGTCTTAGGACTCATTAAATAACCTGACTTAAGCAGACTTGGTTGTTTGAAGAACTATTTCCTTCATCTCCATCTAAACTAAATGTGTTCTTTTAGAATTGGCCATATATTTTTCTACTGATTTATGGATTCAATACCGATGTTGTTTCCCCTTTTGATGAGACTCTTTTTTTTAAATCTCATGTTCGATACATTTTGTTGTTGCCACAGAATGTTAATGTTTCTATTATTCCGAATATTTTACTTCCTTTGCTCTTCTAATGCCCCCCATTTGACCTTGATTCACCCACCTGTTCCAGCTGCAGACACTTGTTAATTTCCTTTTGTCCTAAAGACAGCATGACTCATTCTCCTGTGGTAAAGCTACTATTGTTGATATCCCTCTGGAGAAACTCACTATTTTCCAATCTCTTGTCAGATTATCTTGGTCATTAAGTTACACCTAAGTAATTATAAAAACACAATCAGTGTTCTTAAATAGAGTTATACTACATTTGATTAAACATTTTGTAAAATGTATTTATTTATTTTTCATATTTGCACATGTAGCACATTTCTGTTTAAAATGTGCTAGTGAAAAACTCGATATTTTGGCATGACACCAATGATTTTTACCTTTGATAATCCAAGAATGTCTTCGACAGCTGTAATTTCACTCAGACAAACATCCCATTTTGGATCAGTCTAATTAGAAGATCGCTGGGCTCGCCAGATGGTCTAGGGTTGATCTAATACTTAGTCAGGCGTGGATAAAAGAAGAGATCCTACTAATGCTCATGTTTACAATGCCAGCTTAGCCGAGATTTTTTTTCCCACATTTTACCTTTTTTTTTTCTCACATCATTCCCCAACAGTGTTAGTTTAAACATAAACACAGATACCTACATCGGATTACATCAGATTTATACCATTGTAAAGTGAAAAATATATGTAGAAATCTATAAAATATCTATATCTATTGAGGTGATCCAGCTATAATAATCTGAAACAAACACATCAAAGGCCTTTTGTGCTGCAAGGCGCTTGCAAGTAGTAACAAGTTGAGCTGCGTCCTTCAATAAATGAGTCTTCTTCAAGCCCATGGCACCATTCTGTCACCATGATCTGAAATCCACAACTGGTTGCTTTTGTGCTTTAAAAACAAGTCTGTTCTCATAAAGGCTGATTTTTCATGGAGCGTTGACCACAGAAATATGGTGAGTCGTGTACACAGAGGCAGCTGCTTTTTATGGCCTCTTTGAATGGCTCAGGGAGCAGACACGATTTCCATATCAAAGCGCGTGGTTTATTGGAGTTGACATGGACTCTTGACGCGATTAGCGCGGTTTAAAAGTGCCCTCAGTAAAGTATAGATGACATTCTGCAGTGTTGTTTGAAAAATCATGTACAAATCTTAAATAAAATAAAGGGCAATTTAGATTTTTTTCAAAACACAGCTTAAGATGTAAAACACCTGTAAACAATGTTTTCAAATAATGTTTTTCAAATGTTAAGGATTCAGTATGGTGATATAAACAGACTGATAAAGAAGAACAATCTCCTTTGTGTTGGTCAAATGTTTCCATTCTAACTTTGCCTTCTAACCTTTCTTAGCTGCTAAAAAGACACAGTGGCTGGAGAAGGAAGAGAAGGCACGACAGCTGAGGGAGCAACAGCTGGAAGAGCGGCGTAGGAAGCTTGAAGAACAGAGAATTAAGGCAGAAAAACGACGAGCTGCCCTGGAGGAGAGACAAAAACAGAAACTAGAGAAAAATAAAGTAGGTCTTCAAGAGAAAAATGTTTTGAAATTTAGTCTTTTTTTTCATTTAAAGTGGTACTTAAAGTTATTTTATACCTTCTTCTATATATTCAATCTTGTATAGTGGACATTATATATGCTGTGTGTTCTTCTGTCACTTCCAGGAACGCTATGAAGCAGCCATCCACAGGTCAGCCAAGAAGACGTGGGCTGAAATCCGCCAGCAAAGATGGTCGTGGGGAGGGACGTTAAGTCAGAACTCCAGTCGAAAAGAAAGTAAGGGCTTTTCTCTTTGTTTCTAATTTGAATATTTTCCCTGTAGTTCATAGAAAAATGAAAAAATGGGGAAAAGAGCCGATTAACCTGTTGCATTGCAGCATTAGGCAGCGGTCCTGTCTGTGTGGCAACAAAGTTTGGATTTTTCCACATAAATCACCTTCCTCTGTCTTCAAGTATTGTTTCCTCTGATGTTAGCCTCTTCATCTCTGAACAGGCTGCCTGTGTCCTAAACCTCACTTATGGGTCCTAATTCTTTGATAAACAAGAGTCAATTGGTTGAACAAATAGAATTTAATCTGATGCTTTATTCCAGCACATGCAGAAAGTGGCATTCCAGTTATATCCGTGCACGGAGTGCATCAGTCCTTCACTCATTTCTATTCTATTGTCTCTTACTTATCCAATCACCAGTAGCAGTAAACAAGTGTAATCATGCTGCAGTGGAATACTGGACCTTTCCCTCAGTTTTGCCTTCAACAGAATATAGCTTATCCACTAGTTAAATAAACAAAGCTTTAAGAATGTAACGTTTTCTGAATAGTGTCTGATGGCATTTAAATTAAGTGTGTATTTATTCATATACACACAAACGTTGCGGCGTTTGATGTGTTGATTAGCACGCCTTTTGAGTGAAGGTGCTTTGCCGAAGGTTTGGAACATATTGAGTTCTGTACCATAAAGCAGTGTGTATTATTGCTGTGTGTACACAGCAAGGACACGGTGTGGTTTGTCCATTTCACTAGGTAACAGTTTTCCACTGTGGATGGCTGTTTATTCGTCTGAGCATAAGGCATGGCGCCGCAGACCTTCCCTTTCTTCCTCTCAACCATCTGACCTGTGTGAAAAACTGTGTGGCGCTCTCTTGGCTTCTTAGGCAGATGCTCTGTGTCCACGGTCAACCTGCCCAAACACGTGGACTCTGTTTTAAACAAGCGACTGTCCAAGTCCTCTGCTACGCTCTGGAACCCCCCCGGCAGAAGTAAGGAAACATGTGGAATACCCCTCTCTCCACTCCCCCCAGTGTCCATCCGTCAGCCGCCATCAATGCCTGAGCACCTGTCCATCACTCGTCTGTTTTTCAGTTCTGCCCCTTTCTGATTTCAGCCCCTGTTTTGTGCTTGATGGTTGACACTGACCCATTTCTATTTTCCAAATCCTCCATTTTTTTTCCCCCAACAGATGTTAGGTCCAGGTTTATTTTGACTTGTTGTGCATGTCTGAATCCTAATAACGTGGGTTATATGCCAATGGTCATATATTTTATTATCCTTTTCTTTGGTCATTGTCTAGTTGGTATTTGATATGCTTGCTTAACCAAAATCATCATTTTGTGCTCTTTTTCACTGTAACATACTGGTGAAAGTATGTCCTTTATATGTATGTTAAATATTATGATTGATGATCGGGGAGTGTGAATGATTTATAAATCTGGTCTCTTTTCATGCTTCACCTGAGTTGAGCCAGACAGTTAATTAGGTCACAGTGTACTCCTGCAGAGGAGGAGAAGCTTTCCATGTAGAAAAGAAAAGTTGGTTTGAGAGTGAGTCAGCATTTTATACCTGGAGATAATGTATTCCAACAACCTCCCCCAGAGCAGGTACTGCTCTTCCACGCTGCTGGGAAAAACCACAAGATGGGTAACTATTCATATTGTAGCTCTTCTTTGCACCGTGGTCACACACACACTTTGTGTATGAATATTTATTGCAGCATCCTCTGTTCTTCTCTGCTTGAATGACTCTGGGGTGTGGTTAAAAATAACCGTCTCACTGTCTAGACCAGCATTTTAAGCAAGGCCTTCTTTCTTTCAACAGCACTTTGGGTGGAAATCACATGTGTTATCAGGGTTTTGCTCATCTTATCCTTTTCAAGTCTTTTGTGAGCTTCACTACATGTACACCATGACAAGTGGTTCTTCTTCAGTCTGTAAAATCATGTTTTGATGATTTTAACTTTTTGTTCATGAGGGTGAAACTTTTAAGAAAGACTAATGCTACTCCAGTAGGTTCATTAGTATTTAGAGGTTGGTAAATCATAATTCATTAGTCTCTATGTCCTGCAGGCCGTAACCTTGCTTTGAGTCCCTGGGAGAGTAGCATTGTTGACCGGCTGATGACACCAACACTGTCCTTCCTCGCTCGGAGCCGCAGTGCTGCCAGTGTCCTTAACAATAGCAAAGACGGTAGGAAATTTAAAGAAATCAACGCTGCATTTTTTTTCGCAGTAACATTATTTAATGTGTTCTTAATGAAAGTGCTTATTCCTCTTAGGCTCTCCTCTCTGTCCCCGTTCGGCCTCAGCCAGTCCGCTGACCTTGTGCACCCACCAGCCCCACCACCGTTGTTCTGACCGCTGGAGAGTGACGTCCAGCACCCCGGACATCACCCAGCGGCAGCACAGGCGGAGCTCCACACCTGTAAGTTTCAGTATTTACCACAATGATGCGCTCAGAGTTTTTTTTTTTACACTTTCTGTCATACTTAACTGACTTTTTTTTTTTTTAATTTTATGGCCTTTAATAGATGTCTTTGAAAATGCCCATCAAAAAGTCAGAAATTTGATATCCGATTTATATTATTTTCTCATAAAGATGGATAAAAACAGAAAAGAAAAGAGAGAAAAGGAGCGGGAGAACGAGAAGGAGAAAAGTGCCCTCAGTAAAGAGAAGGTGCTGAAGAAGAGACAGTCCCTCCCCAGCATGAGACACAGACCAGATCCAAGGTAAAACACTCATTTACATTGCTTCCTCTTTAGCGTTTGTTGTCATTTATATTTTTTCAGAGTTTAATTGGCAAAAGAAACTAACAGGTCAGTTGTGTCTGTAGCCAAAAATCAAATAATATTAATTTTACAATAATGGAATATTCTAATTAAAGTAAGTTCTCTGTTATCCTTTTATAGGTAAGAGTATTTTTAGTCATATTTAGCGAATTTATTACCAATATACTGACTTGAATTAGTGATTATAGTTTTTGATTCTGGGAAAAAAACATTTTCCCATTATTTTATATAAAATAAAAGGCAATCAAATCATATACTTTGCATGGTAAATGTTCTAAATAAATAATGAATTAAATGTTTAATAGTTAGCAAACAAGTTTCCTATTTACTGTTATTAAGACATTAACAAATGAAAACGGAATGTAAGTGAATCCAAAATGCTACAATTGTGAAAAGTGATGATAGCTAAACTTCCAGTATATACATATTTAAAAGTATGTAGTTTAAGCTTTCCATTTTATTCCAAAAATGATTGCTCGGCATACCATCAACAATCACTCCTGTTGTGAGGATTGTAAACGTTGAAATTGTGTTGTATATAATATGGTAACCTTAAATTCCCTTAACCAGCAGAGTGATTCTTGTCTGTCACAGTGAGTGTTTAGGTCTGCGTGGCAATATTTCATGCTCTGGTTGAGGCAAAGGTATGAATGAAAGATCCCAGGATGAGTGGAGACTTCCTTTTATACCCCCTAGACCGATGACATAAGTGACATCAGAGGGTGATAGAAAGGGAGGAGAAAAAAAAGTCTTTTTAACTGAAGAAAAAGCTTTGGCTGTAGGGAAGAAAAACATTCTTTACAATAATGGATGTCTGTCCTCGAGATGGCATGCTGACTGTTATTGCACTTAAGAGTCATCCAGTGTTTGAGTGCTTTATCTGCTGGACCCACATGTTGAAGTCAGGCTGATTGAAGAAATACATCATTCTTAAACATTTCAACCTGGTCTAAGAGAATGTGCTACGTGTATTAAAGGCACGTTACTGGTATTTTCCATTACTCTGAAAAAACTCCATCCTTTCAGTCCCAGTCCTTTATCAAGACAACGGCCATCATCCCCAGCTACAGCTAAGGGAAGACCCGCATCTCCCAGCCCTGCTGCTTCTCCCAGACCTCCATCCACACGTGGAAGCCCATCAACTCCGAAAGCTCGGCCCAAAAGAGCGAGGACCCCTGCCAGGGTAGACCACCGGACCTCCTCTCCTGTCCAACTTGAAAGAGTGAAGGAGCCTCACAGGCCCGCTACACCTGAGGAGAGAAGAGGTGAGTGCAAGAGAAGGTTTGAAATAAATACTTTCTGATTAAAAGAACATGAATCCAGACATCCATGTTTCAGTTCAGACAACAGAAGCAGGAATTGAACCTGTAGCTTGCCTAGAAAAACAAGTAAACGTAGCTGACCACCTATCATGACCAAATATCATCAAATATATTTGTTCAGTCACTACGAAGTAATGAAATTATTTATATATACATCAGTGAACTATAGGCAAATATTATCATTTGATATATTAGCTGTGGAAAAAGGGGGCACCACCTAAATTTCAGCAGATATAGACCACGAAGTTAAAAGGCTGCACTCATCGGCCATAATTGGGTCATATTACAGAATTTATTCTTTGTAAGGGAGAAAAAATATATACAGTATACTCTATTATGATTTAACAGCAGATATGTGTTATTTCATCTGTAATTCCTTTGCTGGACGTTAGGTTCCCCTGCGGTTCCAGCCACTGTCACATCCTTGCCTCCAACGTCCAAAACCCCAGTTGGAACCGCCACAGCCTCCCCTGAGCCGGCTCACTCGGCTCCCTGTGTTGCTGCAGTGTCACCTGTACCCTCAGCTAAGCCCATGGCAGGCACCAATGACCCAGAGGAGGCGTCTCGCATTCTGGCGGAGAAACGCAGGCAGGCCCGAGAGCAGAGAGAGAGGGAGGACTTGGAGCGCCGTGAACAGGAGGAGAAAGAGAGGTTTGTCTTGTTCGTAAACTATACTGTTGGAGAAATCACACAAGTTAATTTTTCTATGTTGTTTGTGAATATTTATCCTGCCTGGAAGGTACTAACGTCGAAAATGCTAAAGAAAAATTCAAATTGAAAAAATAAACTAAATTAAATATAAAGTTGTCCATTTCTGTATTAAAATTCATAAAGATATTATACTTGAACTGTGACATCTGCAACAAAGGATGGTGAGAGATTATTTTCCTTCAGTTCCATGGGTTTAGACGTTTGATTAGTCTGTTCTTCATTCACAATGATTGATTCCCATATTCAGTTCTGTTTTTGGAATGGTAAATGCTAGCCATAATTATGGACATAATGTCACTACATGAACAAGAATGAATGACTGGAATTATTGAACGCCAACTCTAAAGCACAGTTCAGTTCAGTTTTTGGCACCTGTAAATTAGATTGTTTCCAGTTTGATAAATTTTTTATTTTGCGGATATTTGCCATGTTACCAACCAAGCAGACAGACTCTGAGGGGGAAAAAAAACAACAGAGGAAATCTCAGCTCAATTAATTATTTACAACGATTTATAATGTTTAGGATGTAATTCAGTGGATTGTCCTTATTCTAAGCCTCGTGTCTAAACTCTGCAGGATATTAAGAGAGGAAAGAATAGCAAGAGAGGCCGAGGAGAGGCAGCGCAGAGAGGAAGAAGCTCGTGCCATGGCAGAAGAGCAGCAACGGCGGGATGAAGCTCAGCGTCTGCAAGAGGAAAAAGAGGCTCAAGAGAGAGCCAAAGCTGAGCAAGAGGAGAACATACGTCTGCAAAAACAAGTATGGTCTTGTCAATGCCTCACACTAAAGAAGCAGATAAACACGCACACTTGGAAAGGATGCTATTTAAAGCACAAGATAATGCAACTATCAACGCCTACACCAGCCCTTTTCTGCCCCCTTGTGGCCTTTGACAGAATTGAATTAGTGGCTAAACGATCCAGAATGATGGTTTTAAAGATTTAGACTTAATATTATTATTATTATTATTATTTAAATACTTATATGTCTTATGGAGCCGCAAATATTGAACTTGCTTAAAGCTACAGGGAAAACATTCCTCAAGTGACCTTAAACAATAACTTCAGTGAATGGCCTCTCCCACATTACAAAAGTCTCTTGTTATTTTAGTAGGATTTTTTTCAGCCTGCATGTTAAAGCTGTGTCTGTTTTCAGAAGGAAGAGGCTGAGGCCAAGGCCCGGGAGGAGGCAGAGAAGCAGCGTCTGGAGAGGGAGAAACACTTCCAGAAGGAGGAGCAAGAGAGGCTGGAGAGGAAAAAGGTGGGGCACGATATCCGTCCGCACATTATTGTTCCTTTAGCCAACACAAAAACATGAACAGACAGTGAAAATTTTGGTGTAGATTTTAAAGGTTAAGATCCCCACCAACACCCTGGACATGAAAATTTGAACCTGGCTCAAAATAGTATATTTTTGGTGAAATTTACAATTGACCCTCTTTTTTACTAGAGTAAATAATCCCTTTTTTGTAATCCAAATATGGATTTTTTTCAGATTTTACATGAACATTTGCTAACAGTCATGTGTCGACTCCTTTGCCACTTCTACAGTATCCATTTTTCATCAGCACACACAGGCTTCTCTTTGTGTTCATTTTTCATCTTCATCACATTGCCAATTCACAACAAATGTTATCAGAAGAATTTGCAGTCAGATGGGGCAGGTGGTTTAAATCATCCTGAGAGGACTCAGAACAACTTATAAGGTTAAAGAATGTAACACTGATTTAGGAGTGTCAATGTCAAATATGATCTTGTTTTTAAAAAAGTTTCTATTTTTCCTGCCTTTCAAGCGGTAGAACCATATGTGACATTATAATCCCACAATAAAGGGACCAAATTCTTTTGTGCATACAAATCAGCAATGTCGATTGATTTTTATGCTGTGGCCACAGTTCATGCATTTGCTGTGTCGTGACTCTGTGACCACCCTAAGCTCATGTTCCAGCTGAATTCACTCAGACTGCTTCTTTGCTGTTGATTCACCCTTCCACCTGGAGACATGAGGGAGTGATTCAGTGAAGGTTTAATGGCCTCTTTGAGAGGGGGAAAAAAAGAGACTCAGCAGAAAACTAAAAACTGTTTCAGTTTTGTTAGTAGAACACTGTATCCAGGACAGTCTGTTTTTTTGGTCAAAACAGAAAATATTTATGAGATTTTTTAAGTAAAATTTAGTTTAAATTTGACATTTGTGAATTTCAGCGTCTAGACGAGATCATGAAGAGGACACGCAAGACGGATGGAAGTAACAAGGTAGATCTGGTATTTGAGTTCAACAATATCAAACAATATATTTTTCCATTCTTAAAAAAAGGGAAAAAATCTCCTGCCTTTACAGAAAGAGGCAAAGGCTTCCCCTCTTCCACACATTAGCCACAAGGAGATAGAGGGCAGCAAAGGTAAGCAGAACTTCAATCTCAGCTCAGCCTTTCCAAGAGATCCTCAAGCTGTGAATGCAACTCACTGGCCCCACAAGCCTTTCGATCTGCAGGAATCTTGAGGTTATTTGTCAGTTCCAAACAAAATGGATGGTCTGGCCAGCTGCTTTCTCTGTGTCCTACTGCAACTGGAAAATCCCACCGTGAAGCTCCGACAATCTCTGACTCATGTTTTTGTGGATGATCTCATTTCTCTCATAGATATTTAAAGCCATGCTAACATCTTTCCTCTTAACATCTGCCATTTGTGGTCATTTACTAAACCTTCATGGTACTTTTATTGGTATTTCCCATGAGTGTTATGTTCACCTCAGCACGTTTTATAAAATGTTAGCGATTAGCCCTGTATTCCAAGCAGCTGCACTTGGAGGTTTTTTATAGGACCTATGTGTATTTGCTTGTTGTCTGAGCTGTGGGAGTTTAACAGCCTGCATCTATCGCAGCACATTACTTCTATTGTACGTTCGTGCAAAAAAATAAAAAAAATAAAAATCAGGGAAATGGCCATTAATGTTCCTTGCCAATGTTAAGATGTTCCAGGACAGAAAAGTAAAATTTACATTTACATTTAGAAATTTGTATCAGTTAGCTTTTCCTAACATCTGATCACCTGAATACTCTTTTTCAGTTGATGCTGCACAGGTCTTGTACATATATCTCATACTTTAGTTGGGTAAATAATATAGCATTTTCTGAACGGAGCAGTATTTAAAAAACATCTGTGTTCTTTAAGATTTGTTGTACCAAGTCACTGTGGTTTGGGAAATCTGCTGCTTATAAACGTTTTTTAAGCAGGAAGATATAAGTCATTCACTGATGTGGACAGAGGCCTGGCAGAGCTGGCTCCATCTCAGTCGGGGGAGGGGAGATCTGACTTAACCACAGCCGTGTCCTTAGCCAGACTCAACTAGACAACTGCAGATGGAGAAAGAAAGATGGCCCTGCATAAAAAACATAGCTACAATGACATCCGGGACGATTCTGATTCTGTTTTTCATGATGTGGCTGATTATATATGCAGCCTGGGACGCTAATCGAGTGTGTTTGGTTTTACATTTACGTTTTTTTTTTACAGGGTCTGCTGATTATCTGGCAAATCCCGAGGTCAAGCTTCCAAATAACAAGACTGAGAATGGACAGACTAACATCAACGGAAGGTGAAACTCTTGCTGCTGCTGTTGTTGTGTTGTGCTCAGGCTGATGTATAGGACCGCCATGTGTAGTATCAAACTTGTGCTACGAAACACGGGCAGGAGTTGAAAACCTCAGCAGAAAATGAGCCACGGGATTCAGACTCGCGGTTAACAGTCACAACAATGTGAGGATGGTGTGGTCTTCTGGGATGATGACTTGAGCACAGTTTTTGGTTGCATTGGTTGGCGCCAGTAACCGAATCAGGAGCGGAATGACTCATCAGCAACTGAATTATCGTACAATAAGCACTTTCTTCTCCCTCCCCCCTCAGCCTACCCGTCCAAGCGGTCAATGGAATCCAGCCTGTGAGACAAGAGAACGGGCTGTCCAACAAAGGAGACACTGCCCACTTTGAAGACATAATTCACCTCAACAATCATGACAACACCACTAATGGAGGACGGGATAAGTCCGAGAGCATGGCTACCGAGGCAATTCTCACGTTTGATAGTGAGGATTCTTTCATGAGAAAGGCCAGCCCCATGAAGCCTCAGCATGTTGCAGGTATGGAGTTTTTCAAAAAGAAGTTTTGTTTTTCCAGCAAATAAAAGGCTGTTTATCGGTGCTTGGGTTTTACGGCTGGACCATTTTTTCCTTTAACTCATTATCCTACACGATGTAATGAAATAACTCATTTTTATGAACACATAAGATGATGCAGTGGGTCTTTTATGGCGTCCCAACTGTTTGAGGCAGAATAGTTTTCATCCTCCGGGCTGCAGCACATGTGAATGGAGGAACAAAGGAACAGTGTGAATACTACACATCAAAGCTGCTGCATTTCTGTTGGTGAACGGGCGGACATGTAGCCTGTGCCATCAGTCTATAAATGTGAGTGTGTGAATGTGTCATGTTGTAAATTGCTTTTGAGAGGCTGATAGACCTCACAAAACACTTTATAATGCAGTAGAAATATTCTATTGTGGTCAGTGTTACTATTTACTGTCTACTGCCCACTGCTTTTAACAATGTGGACAAATTCACAATGTCATGCTGCAGCCTTTAGCACTTTATTTGTCCCCATTTGTCACTACAGTCACAAAAGACATAAGCACCTGTTAACCTATGTGGCACCCAAGTGGTTCTTTCATCTCTTTCGGGGCACCACGTGTCAAAAAAAAATATCTGGTCATTTTCTTTCGTACAAAAAACAGAAATAAATAGGTTCTTGCAAAGATTAAATTTAAATCCCTAATTATTTAAATCAGTAATATGAGTTGAGCTAGTCTGACATAAAAACAGTGAATACCAACCGATGTATGGTGATGTCCTTGGCCTGAAGTGAGTATTAACCCTGAACTTAATCTAATAATGGATGTAGCAGCCTGTTGAGAACACACACCACCTGAAGAAAAGATGGTATGAAGGAGGTGCTTAAGTTGCACTCAGAAAACAAGGGGAAGGGCAAAAAAATGTAGATTGCGTTTATATTGATGACAGCTTATATTTAGCAGCTCCTCTGATTCGAGTGTGTACCCACAGAGGAATTCCCAGAATGGCCAAGGTGATGAGGAGACCCTATCCACAAGTTCCGTCTTGCCAAGACTGTAGAAACCGGACTCCAAGAGCAATAAAGCACCATATCACTCTTCCCTTAACACTATCCAGCAGCAGCGTCAGCAGCATCCCTCCCTCTCTCCCTGTTCCACAGCTAGATTAGAACCTTAACCTGATAGCTAGAAAACAGAAATACTGTGGAAAGCAAGCAGACGAGTTGCCTTTGCTGGACCCCGACAAAAATGGCCCATCTTTGCCTTTTTCTCAGCCATGCAAAAGCACAAACACTCTCACCTCGTTTTCACTCATGCAAATCTAGTTATTTGAGACATCTCTGACTTCAGGAGGGATTTACGAGGAGGGCTATCATTGGAAATATCGATATATCCGACTTATGTGTTCCCATGGGGTGGGGTCGCTGTATTTTTATGGTATACTTTTGGTTTGTTTAATGCTCACACTTGTTCAGAGCATGCCTGTTGTGTCACATCTGGTGTTGTCGCTCAGGTCATTCAACAATACACCAAATTATAAACCTGTTTTACATGCTGGGAGGATTTGACGAGAAATAGTCTCCTTGGAATTGAGGTCTCTCTCTCTGTCCCACATTGAGGTTCAAAGAATCATGTAATGCGTCTTTGTCGTTCGTATTGTCAGGAGGTCAGAGGTTTACAGACCATGTCATCACTCAAAAAGCAACCTCTTGTTTTAGCTGCAGACTGGATTGTTTTATGTGTTAGCATCTGTTGCTCAATTTGCAATTGACCTTTGTCCTTTCGCTGTCTGTCTTCCTCGCAGAGGTCCTGTGACATATTTTGGTGTTGAAGCGCTCGTCGACTGAGGCCGCTGACCTCCCCCAGTGCACGGGGAAAACCCCGCGACCCGTGCCAATCACCAACCCCTTTCTGAGCCCCTGAAGGCAAACGCGCTTCAAGCGTGGGCTACAGAAGATGATCACGCTTTGGCACACGAAGAAAAAGACATAACTGATGGAAAGGTGTTGCTGCATGCAGAGCAAGTGTCAAAGCATCTCTGTGGCACTGCTTTCTTGCACCTTAATACACACAATTTATCTTTCATTTTCAATGAGTAATGGAGCTGAAAATGCTGTTCTCCTTTAGTTATTTAACTGAACATGAACTGTAAAAGACTGCGCACATTTTTGTGAATAATGTAAATTTATTTTGTGATGGATAAAAGAGGAATGGCTCAGAGATGGTTATAGCATTTTATGTTCATTCTGTACAAGTAGGCTTCTTTGGTGAAAGCCAGGCTTCACACTGCCTGAATTATAGAAAGACCTCTAACATTTTTAGTACAGTTAAAGCAGAAAAAGTTAGGATATAAATTCACGTGCTTCGGCTCCTTTCCACTCGTAAATATGCCACTTGTCTCAGCTATTACTGATTGTAAGCAGAAGCGGATATAATAATATGTTCGACCTTGACAATTAATAAACCGTAAGTCATTTGAGGGTAAAATCCCGACAAACCAGGATTTTCTGTGCTCAACTGTTTAAGCTGCTTTCATTTCCTACGTGCAGCCCTGACTTGTTTGCTGTATACTGTACGCTTTAATTTTGACGTGTTTTACAAGGCCAGTATGGGAACCTTGAATCTTATTAAAAGACATCTGTTTGTCAAAAGTAATATTTCATTGGGTTTCAGGCAGTTATTGTTCGACAACGACAATAAATAATGCAGCTCTGCTGGAGTCAGTGAAAGATTCTCGCTCTCCAGACATGAATGGTTTGCTGCTTGATGTTCATTTGCAAGGGTGATTTGTTCTGATGTTTGCTTAATCACCTCCAGAGGCTCACTGGTATTGTTGACGTTTGAAAGGAAATGCCAAATCCCACTGGAAGTTTGCGACAGAGCGCATGCTAACCAGGAGAAAAAGGACTTAAGATGGTACCAGATGACTTTCCTGTTAACATACAAGGTGTGCCAGTTGGCTCAGACGTCCACCTCACTTTGAGTCTCCCTTTACGAAATCCCTACAGGGGGTCCGTGCTGCCCTATCTGTAGCAATTACAGCAATAATTTATATCCCCCTCTACCAAACTCTAAAAAATGCCGCACAGATCATCATGTACGGCTTTCGGTAAATTATGATGTGATTTAAATGACTTATGGTTTTATGTAATATGTACATACAGTAACTAGGACTCCAGCAAGAGGAGGGCCTAGAGTCAAACTTACAACCCGATGCACCGATGAACTAGTTACCTCCAGTAATCTGTAATTTCAACTGATCATGCAGTCAAAAGCTCAAGAGCAGTAATGATGAAGAAAGAACTATAAAACAAGTTGGTATTTTTTTCTTCTTTCCTACACTGTTATACAGTTTATCATTTACTTTAGCAAAAACTGGATGACGTAAACTGTCAAAGCTTGACAAAGTACATCACATTTAAAGTCTGAATCGGTCACCAGCCTTGAGAAGAAACGTGTAAACCACATCATGAACTCGCTGTCACTCAACATTGATGTGTCCGTCCAGTCTCCTGTGAAAAGCTGTAACCATGGATTCCACCAGAGGGCGCAGTGCAGCAGCGTGAAAGCGCAAAATGTTGCGGTTCTCTGGATTTCCTCCAAGTACGACATGCATGTCAGCATGAGACCTTCAGTGTCAAAGACAAATAAAAAGTTTGATTTGAAATTGGTCATCTTGATAAGTTGAGTCTCTTGATAAGTCAGTCTTTGGTAATGTGGAGTGCTTTTCATTGGAGACGGAAGATTAGCAGGGACTATTTTTAGGAAAGCGTCAGCATGGCAGTGCACAGTTACAGGCTGAGTCCTGCCAAGTCTCTGAATAAATTCACACAGAACGACAGCCAAAAGAGAAATGAGTAGAATTTAAACCTGCAAGAGTGATCCAAAGTCCACTCATGGACACTTACCGGTTGGTTTCTGCTTTGTTAAGATTAGTGGAGCTACATAATTTGAAGCCTTGCTTATGGGTGCCCCAGAGGTGTCACTATCTGGAGCTACATTTTTACTCTTCCTCAGTCAT
>BJFM01002099.1:0-11200 GCA_016586285.1 Arothron firmamentum | reverse complement strand
AACAAAAAGAGTTAGCCACATCCTGTTGTGTGTGTGGACTTGACGGGAATCTTGTCAAACATTTGTACCAAAAGCTGCAGAGCTGCCATCACATGCACGCTCACTCTTCAGACGTAAATCTTTACAACCGAGGACGCAGGAATCCTGCGTATGTTTCACAATGCGAGCGTTTGCTCCCCTCCATGTCAAACAAGGAGGGCACCCGCTGCTGCTGCTGCGGTTATTCGTGCACCCGAATCACCAAAGGCCATTTGTAGAGTGTTTATGCTCCTGCCCCCTCCCCCCCCCTCCTGCTAAACTGTCTCTATCTGCTCAGCAACAGGCTGTGCTCACACAGCTGCCCTCAGATGGCATGGCTGCGCTTACAGCAAGCCTGTTCGGACCCCCCCCTGCCCCCCCCTTCCAAAAGCAACCTCTCAGCTATTCAGCCTGGAGGACGGTGAGCTTTAAGAGTAGCCAGCCCTTCTCCTCGGATCCCCGCGGTGCCTTGAAACTACAGAGCTGCCCTCTAAGGTTGTGCAAGGAAGACAAGGCCCCCCCCCAGCCCCCCCATCTCAGCAGGGGTGGTAGCTTTTGACAGGCAGCTGCTGGGTCTTAACAGGAAGCTGCTGGATCCGTCCCTGAAGTGCTCATGGAGGTGATGGCATCGCCGGAGTCTGCGGGACGCCGCCAGGACACGCAGAAGGGCAGATGCGACAAAAACAAATGCTTTCAGAACAGATAAATATGAGATCCCTGACGCAGTCCGTGCCTGAATGAGCTATCAAAGAGTCAGGTTCAGATGCACGGCAATTAAAATTGATACACATTGTTGTATTTGATAGTACCACCTTCTTTTGTGTTCAAAATTCACAAGAAAACAGGACTTACAGGGTCGTTGTCAACCTGCTCACAGGGGACAAGTGGCTTGAATTTTGCAAGCTTGCAGGCTCGGTTATTTTCAGTTCATGGGACAACAGGATTAATCCCCGTCACACGCGTGCTGCCAAATATGTTAGGCTGTTTTAAGTTTCCTTTTGTTTCATGTGAAAGGAAAACCCGGAGCATAAGCCAAGGCGGTGTAAAAGACACCGGGGATCCTTTCTGGCAGCGGCCTGGGTTATTGACTCAGTGGAGACGATTCCACTGACTGCTGGCACCACCTGCAGCGGGGTCAAATATATCTTCAGTTATATCTCGCGTGCCTGTTGCTGTGCCTCTGTGGAACATCACAACCACAGAAGTCACTCGGGTAAAGTCAGAGTGACTCGGAATATGTTTCCACGGGGATCAGTCTGATAAAGAGGAATGTTCTCATATTTAAAGTGTATTTTTAAATGGGTTGTGTCATCTCCTGTTTTCGTTTAATGCTGAAAAGGTTCTCCTGCTAATGCAACAGGCGCTGTGTGCGCGTGTGCACGTGCGTGCGCGTAAATGTGTGTTCTGTAGGATGTACAAGAACATGTGAAATACATAAAACACCAGATGATCAGAGCCAAGTCTGGCTGAGGAGCCAAAACTCTGTCATTGGTGACGCGATCAGCTTCTATTTATGGGTTGCTGCTGACCATGAGGAGGGATGCTGAATTCAATTTGCTTCTCTCTCTCTCTTTTATCCTCTCTATCCTGTCTACCTCTTCGCCTCCTCCTTTATCCAGCCGGCTTTGGGCAGGATGGTTCCTCCTTGTCAGCCTGGTCCTGCTCAAGGTTTCTTCCTGTTAAAAGGGAGTTTTTCCTTGCCACTGTGCTGACCTGGGGGGGTCCAGGCTCTGGGTTTCTGCCTCTGTAAAGCACCTAGAGACAATTTTATTGTCAAAGGCGCTATACAAATCCACCAAACTGAACAGATAGTCAGCTTAAAAAAAATTAAAAATAAAGATTCCGACACAATCATCCAATCATCTAGCTAAACTGCTAATTTCCCATTTCTGAAGGATTTCTCAGAGCCACTTAGACGTCTGTTTGACTATGTTGTGACTCATTACGCATTTGCTTTTTTTGATGTTAGTGTCAGGAGTCAGGAGGGTGTGTGTGTGTGTGTGGGGGGGGTGTATAAGGGAGGCTATTGATGTATTTTTTCATTTAAACTAATCCCTTTGCAAAACACAGGAAACAGTAACCAGCTGTGTGGGTGGGAGGCTAAAATGAGTGCGTCCACCTGTGTATATAATTACCTCTGCCAGAAAAGCTGCATGAGGTCGTGCTTCAGCATGCATGTGCACGTTTGTTTACTGGTCCACTAACTTTCCATCGCTCACCTCAGGTCGCTTGCTGTGGGTATGAGTGGCTGAACTGAGTTTCCAGAGCCGAGTGGCTGGACTGGGCCGAGCAGATCGGACATGAGCGAGGAGAAGAGCTGAGGAACCAGCTGAGGAGGTTCAAGAATCGTGCCCCCCCCCCCGGGAAGTGTTGCATGTCCAGTCTGGAGGACAACCGCAGGCAGATCAGGATGTGACTGTCTGATCTTTCCCGTGAAAATGCTGCAAAATGAGGCCAGAGATGCTTGTGCTCGGGTCCCTGACACGTCCCTGCAGGGGCATTAGTCATGGCTGGTTCTGGAACGCATCACTGTGGGACCAACCACAGTTTCTGGATGCTTTGAGGTTTCAGATACAGAACACTGATAAAGATCTTAGAAGGAAAGTTTCAGCAAGAGCCAGCATTGAAAACTGCTGTCTGCGCAGCATCTTGGAATGTTTTCGCCTCAATCTTAGACCCCGAAAAACTGAATGAAAATGTATGGCTGCTTTTTATTGTTGAGTTCTGGACTCCGAGAAAGGGGTTGTTACCTCAGATGTACACAGCATGGCAGTCTGAATATGAATGAGGTATTTATTTGTGTACCATGATGGGTGACCTCCCACCCAGGAACTCTCTCCCCCACTGTAAGCGTGGTGCCAACCGTAAGACCCTGCAGGCCTGGAAGGCAGCGCGCAAATTAGTTAAAGAAAAGGATCCCACACAAATCATGACCTATAATGACACAATTCAATTTACTAAAAGCACATGTTGCTCATGGTGATGAGACTCTTCATGAGATAACATCTTCCGTGTGTGTGTGTGTGTGTGTGTGTGTGTGCGCCCGTCATGCTGAACTCTGGTGTAGGAGGCTTAAAGCAAGTCTTCATGCTGCAGTTTGTGCTGCTTTGGCCTTAACGTACGCTTGCTAAGATATGGATTTTACTACACCTATCATGTTAGCAAACATCGGCTGATTAGCAAACACCAAAATTTATAGAACAGGCACATTAACCAAAACAGTAAAATCATAAAAACAAGGATTGTTACAGGTAAAGAGCAAAATATAGAAGGATACTGTCCAACTCAATCAACTTTGATAAGCCTATCCATTGCTTATACTTAACCTGCATTTTCCTGCCCTTTCCACTTTCCTGTTGCATTTACGTCCCCTTTTGTGTCAAAACTGCCAACCTGGAAAAGTGTGTGTCACCTGCCCACTGTTGCTGCTCTGCCCAGGGAACATAAAACATCAGTCACTGTTTCCTCTACTTCCTCAAAGGGAAGAACAGCAAGAAGGAAATCTGGCTTCAGGTCATTTACAGAAGGTGAATGAACCGAAGCCCTTGATGAGTCAGTGTTTGTGGAAAAATGTGACCTTTTACACAAATTAAATCAGAAAACAGTCAAAAAAAAAAGAAAAAAAAAAGTCTGACACACAGGACTTTACCGTATGATCATGATGTTATCAAGTCGTGCGTTGTCTTCTCAAACCAAAGCAATCATCTCTCAGACTTGAGTTTTCAAACATCACAACTGAGGCCGCGGCAGTGTTCTGGCCCTTGGTCATTATCCACTCGTCCCCGTGGCCCCTGTACATCTCTGCTCTTCTCACATTCTCCTTTCAGGCAAGTGCTGTTCATCAATGTGGCAGCTGAATTAATGTCCCAGCCTAACGTTTCGTAGGACACACATAAGGCATTTTTAAAGTATAACACTATCAAACTCCAAACTCATGAATCACTCCGAGAGGCTCCAGGCTGCTTGACAGAAGTTTATATCCTCACACTCATATGGCCAAACAAGGACATAGTTGCCAGAGGTTAGCGTCAATGAAGCCTTGGGGTTGGCACAGAGGAGAGTAAACTGGTGCTGCTTGTTTTTAAAAGCGCTGTAGACTTTCATAACTCCATCCAGAACAGCTGATGGAGCCAAGAGCAGCGGCAGTGAGCTAAGCAACGGTCACACTCATCTGAGCGCTCACTGCATGTTGATTTAAGAGGATCATCAGCTTTATGTCTGTAAGTGTGGCTGTTATAGTACAGCTCCTCTGCTTCTATGTTAGCTCAATAAAAACAAATGGAAGTTTGGCTTTGGAGAAATAAGATAATATTGATATACAGGGAGAAATATCATAATTATGATCTTAAACTACATTTTTGCATCATTCATACGTGTCAGTGATGCAAAATTCCATTCTTGATGACACTGAAAAGGAAGTGAGCATAATAAAGTTGAGCTTTATCACAATGAAAATGCTAGAACACAAAAAGATGAAGACGCCGGATGCTGCACAATATCCTTTAACAATAAGAAATCAAAATATATCCGTAGCAAATTATCCATTGTTGAATAATTTAGAGATGAGTAGGCGGAACCACACTGAAATATCAGTACAAAGATGCTTGCATGGAAACCAACACACAAACCCAAAAAGACTGGGCTTGCACGTTGTTGGTGCCAACAAACCTGTGCAACATCAACTCAAGATTTAAACCTGGAAGTAGACGAGACGTGCGTCCACCTCAGCGTTCTAGAGACAGATTTACAACTAGCTTCTTCTGGCAACACAGGGTTGGGGTCAGGGCCCCACAGGTGGCTGCGCCGCTATGCTTTGAACTGCCGTAATAAAGAGTTTCATCAGCGTAAAGGTTGAACAATTCTGCCTGGTGATGTTTGTGCCCCTCTGGTGCATCTGTGGTTTCAACGCTGAAATTTCGGCCTCGTTTGCTTGCTTGCGAGAAAGTGGGAAGCCATCCGGCCTTTGTTGTTATGCTGACAGACAGTTTTCTCTGGCTCCTTTTGATCAGCAGGCAGTTCTCCCAGCGGGGACGGAGGGGAAACTGTGAACCCCCGCTGTGTTGGGGGGAAAAAAATGTCAGAGAGTTTGTGCTCTAGGACAAAAAGTCCGAGAGTTTGTGCGATGACGCGGCTGACTGATGGAATGTGTGACAGTGTTGTGAGCATATGTACAGGCCGCGTATGCGTCGGCTGCATAGATTAGACAGGAAAAGGGAGGAAAACTGCTCCAGTGAAACATGGAGCCGGACCAAAAGCCACAGACGTAGCTCAGACTCCAACATCCTTGAGCCTTGTGGAGACGTCGAAAGGAACAGGACAGAGCGGAGAAGAACAGAGCTTCCATTCAAACCTTTTTCCCTTGGAAACATTTTGAATTGGCATGTTTTTTTTTTCTTCTCTCTCTCTCTCGCTCACACATAAATGCCAGGAAAAAAAATTGAATACAATAAAAGAGAGCTTCTTTGAATTTTTTTTCAGATGAGTAATGTTATGTGTTTCGTTGTTAAATGATCAGCACAGGTGCTAAAGAAGGAGCTAAATTATATTTTTGCAGCCTCTTTTTCATTATTAGTGTTGTTTCTTTTTGGAAGTGGGAGGGACTGTAAATGTTTCCATCCTGAGTGTAATTTGCAGAATATATTTTCAGTGTTTGGCTGTCTTTCTCTTTCTTCTGTCACTCACACTTTTTAAATCTGTGTATCATCTCAAACTCATGAACAGAATTTCTCCTCTAAAATGTCCCCAATGATTCTTGTCAAGTTTGTAGGTGCTTTTTAGAGCCTGACCCCCCAAAAAACTCCATTTTAACAGGAAGTAAGTTTAAGCAGGACCAGGCTCCTATGGGGGGACCCTCCTGCTGATGGGCAGATGGATACAGGGGGAGGAGAAGGGGAAATAGGGCAAGGGGAAGGAAGGAAGGACAAACTTAACTGCCAAAAAGTTAAGTTATAGGGCAGTATGGAATACATTAATGAAGGGTAGAACAAAGCCTGACTGAGTAGGTTTTTAATCCTTCCCCCTCATGCATCACAGAACTATTAATGGACATATGGCAGCCATATGTATGTATATAATGATATTCTGGAACAGTAATGTTTGACGGAGAGGATTAGTTAACAGTAAACATCAAAGTTCATCAAAGTTGTGTTTCAGAGGCCTCAGCATTGCTTTCAGTTTCAAGTAGGATTATATTTGTCTGTTGTAAGAAAAATATCAACCAGGGCCTGCAACAACTTTATGTCATTCTTTACAGAAAAAAATGTCCCCTAAAATTAAACAGTAAGTACCTCCACACCAGATTCAGGATATGTGCTGTGTCAGCTTTAAAATCAATTTAAAAACTAGATAGATAGATAGATAGATAGATAGATAGATAGATAGATAGATAGATAGATAGATAGATAGATAGATAGATAGATAGATAGATAGATAGATAGATAGATACTTTATTGAACTCCAAGAGAAATTCACATTTCCAGCAGCTCGAAAGTGGAAACACACAAGGGCATGCAAGTCCTAGGAAAATATAAAGGCAAAAACTACAATGTGCTAAGACTATAATGTGCAAAAACTCTAATGAGGTAGGATTTAAAAAAATAAAGTCTCATAGAGATAGAAATGCAGTAACATCCTGCAGTTCTTGCAGCATGGCCATGAAAGTAACTTGGGCACAATTCTGTCCCATTAGCAACAGAAACCTGGCAAGATCATCAAAAAGGCTGTTTTTCAACAGTTAAACAACTTCCTAACAAAAAGTAACTGCTTTGATGTTTTACAGTTGACAGGTTTTAAAAAGAGCAGTTTCACTGCTCTTTTTAAAACATCCGCTTTAACACAAACAATGGCTGGATTTCAGTTCTAGTGCTCTTGGGTCTACGTGCTGCATTTGATGCAGTCGCACATAGTATACTACACATCTGACTGGAGAACTGGGCGTGGCACTTCTCAACTGGTTCAAATCTTAGAGAACAGGGGTTATATTGTGTCTGTAGGCGATTTTACATCTGAGCAGACAGTAATTACAGAGGAGTTCCCCAAGGCTCCATCTTGGGGCCTCTTCTGTTTAAAATCTATATGCTTCTCCTGGCTCAGATTATAGAAAATGACAACTACATAAATTACATTACAGTTTCCCCAGAGGACCATCGCCCTATACAGCCACTGAGTAAATGTATTAAATGGGATGTGCCAGAACTTTCTTCAATTTAAAAGAAGATAAAACTGCTGTAATGCTTTTGGAATAAGACAACTGCAGCTGACTCAAAACTCTGTTGCTCAAGTCCTCACTAAGACCAACAGTGAATCACATCACTCCAGTTCTAAGGTCTTTACACTGCCTCCCTATCCGTCATGGGATAGATCTTTAAGTTCTACTGCTGGTCTATAAAGCTTTAAAAGGTTTAAGACCGAAAACCCCTCAGTGACCTCCTGACTCAGTATGAAACAGCAAGATTAATCAGGTCATCAGGATCAGATCTTTTATCAGTTCCCAGAGTAAGTACCAAACATGGAGAAGGTGCGTTCAGATTCTATGCACCACATATCTGGAACAAACTTCTAGAAAACTGTAGATCAGCTGAAACGCTCAGCCTGTTTAAATCAAGACTGAAAGCTCACCTGTATTCAGCCGCCTTGGAGTAAAATTAATTTATCACTTCTTTCAACTCAAATACGACACCAAGTTTTATGTTAAACTTATATATAACCTATATTTTAACTTCTGTTTTTTTGGTTATTTGAATTGGGTTTTTTTTTTAATTCTCACAGATTAATAACTTCTTCAATGAATTCTATAATGATTTTAAAATTGGCCTTGTGTTTTCTTCTGCTGTTCTTCATGATATTTGAATGTCTTTGGGAAGCCCTTTGAATCACATTATTGTTGAAATTTGCTACATAAATAAAATTGCCATGCCTTACTACGTATCTCAGACATTTATTAATAGACAGCTATTTTTATAGACTGTTGCAGACCCACAGTAACATCCAGGTTATACAAGATTTAACATCTTAATCTATAAGGGAATTCATGCAGGTTTCATTTGTAAACTAAAGCAGATGTTCCTGTAAAGAACTTGAGACTTGTCCTCCACTAAAACTTTGCCCTTGTAACACTTCCTGCACACCCACTCCTGTCAGTGAATCCAAGTGCAGAACTTGTCCCACACAGCTTCAGAAATAGAGAGAATGCTTAGTATTTGATAAGTTCTTGATTGTAAAACCCCAAAATGTTTGGCTGGGATTTATTAAAGATACCCACATTTAATCAGGGTGCCATGGTGATGAATAGCAGTGCAACATAAAATATATTTTAATGATGATATGATGGGCCGGACATCTGGAGGGCATGACGCACTAACTAGTCTGGATCTGTGATGTTTGGTTGAACAATTTTAGAAAATGTTGAACTTGTTAATCAGCATAATGTATGATGCTAAAGGAGCCGAGCTAAAGGGTTTGACTCTCTTTCTCTTTGTTGGGATCAGTCAGAAGATGGAAACATTTTGCAGGAGACAGTTATTCACATTTTTAAATGGAAGGGAAAAAGAAGATCCAGCATGAATGATGATTCTCAGAGCTGTGGCCCATCTGCTGTGTGTGTCTGTGTGCTTGTGTGTGTGTGTGATTGAGTGAAACAGTGTGACAAATATGCAGCTATGATTTCTCCATGGACCTCGCTCATTAATGGTGGTGCTCCCCTCCGAGGTTTAACACTGAAAAACAATAATAAGGTCATCTTATTTTGGTGGTGCGCCTGGAAAGTTCTGCCAAATAACAGAGATATTTACATTGTTTTTTTATGACCTTAAAGAACAGTCAGAACTACGGGAGCTCCCCATCCATCCATCATTCCATCCATCCATCCATCCATCCATCCATCCATCCATCCATCCATCCATCCATCCATCTTCTACCACTTATCGGGGGTTAGGTCACGGGGGCAGCAGCCTAAGCAGGGAAACCCAGACTTCTCTCTTCCCGGTTACTTCTTCCAGCTCTTCCGGGGATATCCCGGGGCGTTCGCAGGCCAGCCGAGACACATAGTCTCTCCAGCGTGTCCTGGGTCTTCCCGGGGGGATCCTACCGGAGGGACATGCCCGGAACACTTCACCACAGGGAGGCGTCCGGGAGGCATCCTAACTAGGTGCCCGAGCCGCCTGGAATGGCTATTCTCAACACCGAGGAGCAGCGGCTCTACTCCGAGCTTCTCCTAGCTGAAAGAGCTTCTCATCCTATCTCTAAGGGAGAGCCCAGCCATCCTGTGGAAGATGCTCATTTTGGCCGCTTGTACCCGTAATCTTGGTCTTTTGGTCACTACCCAAAGTTCATGACCATAGGTGAGGGTAGGAACAAAGATTGACTGGTAAATCGAGAGTTTTGCCTTTTGGCTCAGCTCCTCACCACAATGGATCGGTGCAGAGTCCGCATTACTGCAGACACTGCACCGACTGCTTGTTGACCTCCCGCTCCATTCTTTCCTCACTTGTGAACAATACCCTGAGGTACGTGAACTCCACTTGAGGCAGGATCTCCTCCCTGACCCAGAGAAGGCACTCCACCTTTTTCCGGCTGAGAACCATGGCCTCAGATTTGGAGGTGCTGATTCTCATCCCGGCCGCTTTACACTCACTCACTCACACTGCAAACTGATCAAGGACTGGTGAAGGTATCAGGACCACATCATCTGCAAAGAGCATAGATTTAAGGGCAGCCCTGGCCGAGTCTAATCCTCACATTAAACGAGTCCAGCAAGCCATCAGGGGGGCCCGACACCCCTACTCCCGGAGAACCCCCCCACAGGACTCCCCGAGGGACACGGTAGAATTCCTTCTCCAAGTCCACAAACCACGTGGACTGAATGGGCAAACTCTCATACACCCTCGAGGATCCAGCTGAGGGTGTAGGGCTGGTCCACAGTTTGCTCATAATGAATCCCAAGTTCGATTACCCGATGGACCCTCCTTTCCAGTACCCCTGAATAGACCTCACCAGGGAGGCTCAGGAGTGTGATCGCCCTATAGTAGGAACACACCCTCCGGTCCCCCTTCTTAAAAAGCCAATACAGTGGCACTGCCACCGTGTAGCTTTTTGACCACCTCGGCAACTTCAGCTCCAGAGAACCTATCCCCGAGTCCCCAGGCCCTGCTTCCTCAACAGAAGGCACGTTGGTGAAATCGAGGAGGTCTTTGAAGTATTCCTTCCACCGATCCACAACGTCCTGAGTTGAGGTCAGCAGCACACCATCCCCACCATACACAGTGTTGACAGTGCTTTGCTTTCCCCTCCTCAGATGCCTGGTGGTCCTGAATCTTTTCAAAGTCATCCAGAAGCCGTTTTAGCATAGCCTCACTGAAAGCTTCCCATGCCTGGGTCTGTGCCTCAGAGACCGCTGTAGCTGCACTCCATTTGGCCTGCCAGTACCTGTCTGCTGCCTCAGGAGTCCCATGGGCCAAAAAGGTCCGATACAATGCCTTCTTCAGCTTGACGGCATCCCTCACCAACAGGTTCGGGTATTGCCGCCACGACAGGCACCGACCACAGCAAGGTCAGCCGCTTCAACAATCGTATTCTCCCCCACCATTGGAGCCAGCTCATGACCAGGTGGTGATCAGCTGACAGCTCTGCCCCTCTCTTCACCCAGGTGTCCAAGACATGCGGCTACAAATCTGATGACACAACCACAAAGTCGATTGTCAAACTGCAGCCATAGGTGTCCTGGTGCCAAGTGCACATATGGGTACCTTTATACCTCAACATGGTGTTCATTATGGACAATCTGTGACGAGCACACAAGTCCAAGAAGAGAACACCACTTGAGTTTAGATCAGGGGGGCCATTCTTCCTGATCACACCCCTCCAGGTCTCACTGTCGCAGCCAACGTGAGCAATGAAGTCACCCAGGAGGATGAGAAAAACCCCCAAAAGGAGGCCAGCACTTGCCACACTGGATGCCACATAACCTCCTCCATTGGCGGAGGTAAGTGCTTTCAGAAGCATGCAGGTTTATTACCTCTGTCAAAGAGGTTATGTGACAAATGGTGTTTATCTGTTAACAAAATAACGTAAAGTTATAAAGGGATTTTAATTAAATTTTCAGGATATGCTGATAATGGACCCATATCAATTTGCCTATCGCCCCAAGCGCTCCACTGAGGACGCTGTAGCAATAGCGCTCCACCTC
>BJFM01002098.1:112454-142096 GCA_016586285.1 Arothron firmamentum | reverse complement strand
GTGTGTGTGTGTGTGTGTGTGTGTGTGTGTGTGTGTGTGTGTGTGTGTGTGTGTGTGCGTGCGCGTGCGTCAGACTGGCGCCACGATCTGTTTGCCTGCGTGTAACTTACGCCTGGCAGGGTCTTCTGCTCATGCAGTGCATTCTGGGCTTTCAGGGCCGACTCTCTGGCACAGTAGGTGAGGAAGGCACAGCCTGGAATTCAGAGGGAGAGAAGACAGAGATAATTACGTTATGTGGACTGGAGACAGACTCAGAGGGGGCTGCACCAATCACCAGCAAATAGCCAAAAACAACACACACACACACACACAAACACACACACACACACACACACACACATGGAGTCAGCCTGAAGCCACAGCTCTAAAACTCTGTCTACAGGGCTGCACTGGGAATTCACTTGTGTCTGCGTGTGTTTGTGCACAGAGAGCTGATGTTTCCACGGCTGAGCAAACGGAGCATTCCTGTGTACACAGATGTGTGCGATCCGCACATAATAAAGATGCCACAATTTGAAGAAGGCAGTAATCGATGCAGGAAGAGGAGGAAAACACAGATCTGTCATTTGGCGGGGGTGGGGGTGGGGGGGACAGAGGATTCTCCCCGGCGTTCTGAAAACTGCAGTAATCTGTTGGTCCATCAAACTGTTCCAGCTGGGGATAGACATTTCCCTGACAGTTTCGTGCTCCCCCGCAAACCCCGCCCCCTTTCTCCCGCATCCCCCCCTTCATTTCACTGTCTCTCCTCTCCATATGCTCCAAATCTACACCCAGTCCTCACTTCTGTTAGCACCTGGGCTTAAAGAAGGGAAGATGGAGACAAAGAAGAAGAAGAACAAGGAAATGCGTGTGCCATTCCCACGCCGCCCGGTGTTGACAACAACACGCCACATTCAGACGGCTGACAAGCTGTCAATCTGCAGATCAAGGCTAATGATTCACGCGTTTGACAGTTTAATAAAACGCTCGCAGGGACAATTGCGCACAAGTCTGCAGTGGCACAATTCAATTTGAAGGGAATATGCTTCACACTGTACAGTCTATCGATTTGCGTGATTGCTCTAGAGAAATCTCTGCAAAAAAAAAAAGAAAGCAAGAAAAAAAAAATCATTCAGAAGATGAAATGAAGATTATATATTTTGGCCATGAAGATAGCTACAAAGACAGCAGAATGGAAAGTTTTATGAGCGGTGCTAGGTTATTTTGAGCTGCCCGTCACCTTGCCGACATCTTCAGACTGTTTATTCTGCCGTGAAACTTGCACAGGGAGACAGAAGAAGCGGAGATTTTTGGAGCGGAGCAGACGATTATGGCAGACCCCTCCCCCAAAAAAGCACAAACACGGAACAGTTCAGAGAGCGCCTCCTACTCATCCTCGTTATGCCTGGCTTTGTTCCTCTTGCATATATCTGGGCTGTTTACGGCGTAGCGTGCAGTATGTGGACGCAGCGTTTCCTCCATCCACGCTGTCTCTGACTCCGGGTCATCCCGATGGCGGGCCACAGGGGTGGTCCGCCTGTTGTTGTTTTTAATTAGCGAGCCTCTCTCATTAGGCGAAGTGGGGCCTGGCTGACGACAGCTTGGCTACCTCCTCCTCCTCTCTGGGCCTGTTAACGTTACAGGTCGGCGTCTTCCCACAGGAAACGTGCAGCGGCCCCCGATTCACATACCTGACACTCACTCGCACGTCAGGAGAAAATTCTAGTGGAACGAGGAATGGGAGAAGTAATTCTATGCCAAAATAATAGCTTATTTTGTGCTTGTTATTGAAAAGGGAGCACAGCAAACCCTGACAACATTAAACTGCCTGCTGGGAAACGCTGCTAACTAACACTCCTGCAGCCCAAACACACACACACACACGCACGCACGCACGCACGCACGCACGCACGCACGCACACACACACACACACACACACACACACACACAGACAAGGAGCCTTAAACTTATCCATCCCATTATAACAAAAGCGATATGCTGCTAATGTGCTGGTCTCATGTCTTCAGAGGTATCCACGTTGATGTTCTGACATGTCAGAGGGAACCACTCATCTACTGGGTCTGTTTTAATGTTCTGGTTATGAAGCATAGGGACCTGACCTGTTGACATGGTGATAGTTACAGTTGTTATAGTCGTTAAGACCAATTAATAAGTTTAACTTAATCTAATTTCATGCATTAACATTGTAACTATAATATATGGATCGTATTTTATTAGATACTATTACTACTACTACTACTACTACTACTACTACTACTACTACTACTACTACTACTAATAATAATAATAATAAAAACTTTAGTTCTTATGAGGCTGTAGACATAAGATTTTCAATAATGGTTCCTAAGGTTCACTGTTTGGATTTCTTTTACATTTGCATGAAGAGGGCAAGCTCAGATACACAGATGCCAACATGGCCACACACACACTCAGATAAACCCACGCATGAAAGTGACAGTCAACAAACATTCAATTTATCACCATTGTCACAAGTCAGATGCTGGCAGAGACTCCGGTATCTGACTAAGACCCGTATTGGCCCACAAGAGAGAGATAAGCTGTTTGTTTCTGCTGTCAATGCTGCCAATTTGGTTTCCCATCACTTCAAATTCAAATCAACAGCAGCGCTGAGGGGATCTGAGAAAATGTGTGTACATGAGATGAGCGGAGAGAGAGCTGGGGGGGAGAGAGACAGAGAGAGAGAGAGAGAAAGAGAGAGAGAGAGAGAGAGAGAGAGAGAGAGGGAAAAGCCAAACGGTGAGAGATGCTCAGTGAGAGAAGGAGGGACAGTAGATAAGATCACCTAGCTCCTGTGAACACCATCCCCCTGTGTCCTACACTGGCTTCTTATCTCAACCGCTGCAGACACCCTAAAGGGACACACACCCACAGAGAGAGAGAGAGAGAGAGAGAAAGAGAGAGAGAGAGAGAGAGAGAGAGAGAGAGACAGAGACAGAGACAGAGACAGAGGCAGAGAGAGAGAGAGAGAGAGAGAGAGAGAGAGAGACATGGGAGGAAAAGATGGGAGATGAAATAAAGCAGCATAGGAATGAAGTGTGAAGACGTCCTGACGTCCTGTTTGTTTCAGTGATGAAATCACCTGGTCTGATTGAAACAACAGCCGAGCTGATCAGATCACACTGAGATTCAACGGCGGATTCCCTGACTGCAACCTGCCACCAGAGGGAGATTGAGACGTTTTACTGACTCAGCTGTCACAATCAAGCATGAAACTCAAACAGCTACAAGGGCCAAACCTCTGGTTTTGGTTGTTGGCGTTATTCATCTCCGTGTTCCATCGATTCCCAAATCCTGTTCCAAAATCTCATTAACCCTATTTAGTCAAAACCATGTTTTATGCCTAAAGACAGCAACATTGAAAGACACTGAGTTACACCGTACAATATAATCTCCAGTAAGGCCTCAAAGCATCCTTCTACAGTTCAAAGGCTACAACCTCTATGACCTCTGCGGCTCCTCTGTGGTGAGGCTTTGGCCCTCTGTGGGCACCCTTTAAATCTTTAAAACTCTCCCCTGGAACTAATTATGGTTGTAGTAAAAGTTAAATGACTAATCCAATCCTGAATCAGTGCATTACTGGACACATGCGTGCATCGCCGAACGCCACCCAAGACTAGACAGCTTGGGGACAATGTTATTGCACCGAATCGTCTAATTATCTTGTGCCTATTAATTCAGGGATTGTAAAAGGCTGACATAAAAAGTTCTTCCCTTCCGCTCCATCCTTTTATTCCCAGCCACAGATGGGGAGAAACTCCCAGCGATCATTTAAATATTTCAGAACATCTTGGTAAGAGCCTAAAAAGAGTCAATAGCATTAAAACGCTTTATCCGCGCCACAGCTCAGGCTCCACGCCGCGTAGCCCTGGAACCCTGCCTCGAAAAAAAAAAAAAAAAACAACTTTGGTGTGAAACTTTGTTTGAGGCTGTCCAATTTCAGTCAGTCAATAGAAATCTCCCCATTTCCCCCTCTTCCTCACTTCTGTTAGCACTTATCTTCGCCTGAAAGGTTTCGCCAAAGACAGCCTTTCCTCAATAAACAGAAGAATTTTTTCTTTCTCCACCCACCCCCTTCAAAAAAGACTGACCTTAAGACAAGCATGTTCTGACCGGATTTTTGTGGCTTAGATCGCCCTGTTCAATTCAGCTCTTTAAAGAGAATAAAGATGAAAATTCTTGACTTATTGTGTTCAGAGAAGCAGCGTATAAAGCCCCGGTCTTTCAGTGGTATGGTGACATTGAGGACCACTGGTGGCCTCGCTGGAATACTAACGACCTCCTGCTTCTGGAATTATTTGGATCTACCGTTACCGGAACGTCCGTAACCTCTGTGCGATTGTTGACATTCAAGATGTGAAAGCAAAAGAAGGAAAAAAAAAAAAAAATAGATGCAATGAGTGAAACCCAGGCGTGCCCTCGCGCGGCGAGGAATAATTCAATAAGCTGGAAATGGGCCCCCGGACCGTTTTTAGATCATTGCTCAGCAGCGCAAACGACACAGAGGACGGGAGGCTTTTTCAGCAGATGCAGCCAAGGACGTCTTTAACTTCACCCCCGTGTTTATCTTTAAATCTTTAATTAGCGGCTGTAAACCTTGATTAAATTAATGGCACTTTGAAGTCCACAATACTAATGTTACTGTACTCTGTGTAAACAGGGTGGAAATAATAATAATAAAAAAAGCCCCCCCCCCCCCAATTAGTGCTCAGAGGACATGTCAGGCCTTTTATTCATTCTGTAAAAGTGGCCTTAAAAATTCAGGAGCTGACTAATGAAGGTTGGTCGTCAGTCAGAAGTTATTTTAGAGGAGTGTGGCAGAACTATGGGGCACTATTATTAAAGAGGAGGGCCAGTTCATTTATAATGGAGCGCACTAGCGCCTCTCCTATAGGCGACTCCGTGCAGATCCCTCAGTCCTGCCTGCTAGGGGGGAGAGTCGTAGAGACGCCAGCGATGGCTGGAGAACCGCAGCGAGCACGTCAGCCAGGGAGCAGAGAGAGCGAGAAAAGACGGAGCAAAAGTTAATAACCAGGTGATGAAACTCAAAGAGGCCACCGCCGCTGTACATCAGCCACGTTTTTCCCACTCGGAAGGGTGCAGGACACGGTCATTTGGAAAAGAAAACGACTCCAGTTGCAGAGATGAAGATATGAGGATCATTAAATAGAAGTTCTGGTGCTGTATCACTTTATCCTGCGTGGATACCAACTGACCTGAGGGCTGTCAGTTGGTTTTATTTTTTCATTTTTAAAAACCAGCTTCCATATCACCATGATATTAATGTGGTCTGAAGGCAGTGAAGATTAGTTCTCAGCAACACACTGAAAAAAACAAAACAAAACAAACCCCAAAAAACAAGAACCTGGACAAATTTCTCAGTTCAAGTTCCTTGAAATGTGTGGGCAGCAGGTCAGAACCTGCAGTTTTATGGTGACAGGATCCCGGACTTTACAGCCTGTAATGAGCTGTAATGTGAAAAGGTTGCATTTTGAATAAATAAACAAATGGGAACAAGAGCCAGTCAGCTGGACAGCCTCCATATTAAAATGCAAGACTTAATCCAGAGCTTACAGGTATTAACAGCAGGCAAAGTTAACATTTTCCCACACGCTCTGGCGTGCTTTCACGTTCAAGATTACGTGGAAAAAGAGACAGACAATAGAAAGAAAGATTAAATGCCACAAATATGTGAGTGTGTGTCTGTGTGTGTGTGTGTGTGTGTGTGTGTGTGTGTGTGTGTGTGTGTGTGTGTGTGTGGAGTCCCTGAAGATAACAGGTCCCAGCTCTTGTCCTGGTGCCCAGAGTAGCCGTCTCTAAGCCGGCGTAATCGATTGGCGGAGGAGGAAAAAAGGGCTCCGCTTGAATGTGTTGCATGTGAAGGATTTAGTGGAGAACAGAGCCACCAAATCAATGGTGTAGAAAATGCATCATTAGTACAGTTTCATCCCACCACACCACCCACCGCGCACTCCCAAGTCTGCACACCTCAACCTACACACCTCCGATCCCCCCCATTTGCACCCCTCCCCCACACCGATGCATTGTCATACGACAGTCTCTAGGCCCTCACCCTGTCTGACCCTAACCCCTACACCCCCTAACCCAAAGGCACCTCTAGCCTGACCCTTACAACCAAGTTTGAACCCTCAAAAAGACATTTGAGGTAGTGAGAACAGGACAAAATGTCCTCGCTCTCCCTCTCCAAAACACGGAATGACTTCACTGGCATTCAATTCAATTCAGTTTTATTTATATGGTGCCTTTTACAATAAAAATTGCCTCTAGGTGCATTACAGAGGCAGAAGCCCAGAGCCTGAACCCCCCCAGGGAGGCACAGTGGCAAGGAAAAGCTCCCCTCTAACAGGAAGAAACCTTGAGCAGGACCAGGCAGGACCAGGAGGAAGCATCCTGCTGAAAGCCGGCTGGATAAACGCCACGATCCCTCACCAGGTCCGACCCTCAGGAAACCCAAACGACGCTGACTGATTTTAATAATGTAAAACAGCTTTGCACGCTTATATTCTATTTAAACGCTCCACACTTATCGTGTAAATTCGGAGCCAGTAACAAATCTCCAGTGTTGATACCATCGAGGGAATCTGGAATTCCAGTGTTCTGGAAGAGAGGAAGATGCGTTTTCTGCTCTTTCCTTTTCCGTTTTCCAGATGTTTTATGCAGCTGTGTACTCTGGAGGTGTCGTATCTCATGTACATAATTGAACGGATAAAATAAATCCACGCTTTCTGCAGGTGAATCATGAAGCACTAAGAAGATGTGTCATGGGAGTGCGTGGTCCCGTGTCACCCGCCCAGTAAAACACTTACAGGATAAACACTCCCATTAATATTCCTGCTCTTCTCCGGTCTGCTCTCCTTCCCTCTCTTCTCCTGTCCTCTCCCTGTCCTATTATCCCGCCTCGGCGGACACCCCGTCCTACCCGCCCTGTCCCGTCTGCTCTGCCAACCTACAAGATGAAGATGAGAGCATGATCCAAACGCAGAAGGGGGGAACATGAATCATTACACTTCCTGTTGTTGCGCACCATCCGGGGAAGGAAGAGAGAGGACGCCCCCAGGGCTCCAATTGATTCTGGAGACTTAATTGGGTTTATTAGCCAAGATGTTGGGCCCCGCAAGGAGGCTCCCAGAAGCCGTCGATCCCCTCCCCACCTCCGTTCTCAGTCTTCTGAAGGAGAAAGCCTGCGTAATTGTTTTCCCTCCATCTTCTGTGTCATTGTCAGATGGGTCCTGCGGGATTATTAGCAACCTCAGGTCCCTCAATAATTCATCCAGAGCTATTTATACACAGATGGAGAGTCCTCTAAAGTCTCCCCCAGTGAGCTTATCTGATGCTTAGACAGACAGACGGTGGGTGAGGTGGGGTTGTGGGGGGGGGGGACAGCCGAGGGAAACAGTGCTACAAAGGCGAGAGTGGGAGAGAAACAGAATGAGAGAAAACGAGAGGCACGCACAAAGAGAGTAAGAAGGGTGGTGATCACAAAAAGGAAATGCAAAGACGAGCCGAAACCAGTCCGACGGCGCATGAAACAACGATAGCGAGCGACAATGACGGCGGTTGTGGCGCGCGCCGAGTTTCAAGGTGAAACTCTCTCGTCTTGCTTTGCCAAAGTGAACAAAAGCACCGTCCCGGGAATAGCACAGCCCTGCACAACACACATTAATGGCTTTTAATCTCCCCCCCCCTTTTTTTTCCTCCATTTAACACAATTAAGATGTTTGCAAAGCTAACATGGACCGCTAGTCACTACAGGAAGGACAGATGAAAGGCATGCATGGATTTCCACACGCAAAGTAAACACAGTTACTCGTCCTTTCCGACGTGTCGCTGAAGGACCCGCAAACAGCAGCCGGCTAAGTCTTAAATCACCTAATAATTCAAACATCACATTAAGGCAGGCGTATTAATGCTAGCACATTAAGCGGTTTTTAATCCCGAGCAGATAGGGTTTAGGCTACCGGGGGTCAGGCTGATTCCAGGTTTTAATGGCTCCGCGGATACCTGTGTCATTCCAAACCCAGGTTTGTTGTTGTCAGACTAATGAAGCCTTTGGCACGTAAAGTTAATTTTCAAAGTCTCTTTGTTGGCTCTCCGGCAACAGGTAATTATATATATTCATCCCCTTTGGCAGTCACTTTTATCCCACTCATTTCGAAAGCTTGGCTTCCTCTTGAACAAACTGGGACATGGAAAGGCAGATTGGAGTGATGGTTTTTACATTTTGCACTGATGGCACATTAATCATAGTAAGTAGCACATTGGGAAAAAGTCTTGCTTAAACACCCAGTGAAAAGTTGTTGTTTTTTTTCTATTGCAAATAAAGAAAAAAAAGTTGCTTCATTATCTAAAATAATTTGTGTTAATGAGAAATTTTCAGAATTCTTAATGTAGCAAATCACTGGAGCTCCCAGTTTGAGCTGCAAATAATTTTTGATTTTTACTATTTTGCTCATGTAGGAGCTGTTAGTCTGGCTCTTCTCAGGAGAACCTCGGTTTTCAGGATCAACCAGTCAACGAGGCCTTTTCTCAGGATCAACCAGTCAACGAGGCCTTTTCTCATAATCGATCCAAACGGCGCTGCAGATCCTGTCCCTTCTTTGTCTTTCTCCCAAACGCAAACACAACTTCCAGGAAAACCTCGGTCTCTGTCTGCGAACAACAGGAAATTCTCCCAGTCCAGGTTTCCCACCTCCCTTTCTGTGATTAAAGGACCAAAATAATAAAAAAGCTGTCTCACCGGAACGTGCGTGAGGCTCGGAGAGACCTCAGAAGCCATTAAATTGCAAATCTGTAATCATTTGCTGGAGGCTTTGTGGCCAGATCATTCCCTGAGCTGATGTGTGCATCGAGGTAATTCTCAGAATGACCAAGCAAGAACCCACCTGAGCCCACCGGCAAGATAATCCAGCTGAGGGCCAACACACAAAAGCGTATTTACTTCCGAACCAGCTCAGACTGGAGGAATCTGGTGACACTGAGCTCAGACAGCAGGTGATCCAGCTGCCGATGTGTGAGAATACCAATCACACAAAGATTTGTCCTCATCAAATATCACAGAAAAAAAAAAAAAAATGCTGAGGAATGTCTGTGGGAGAGGACTCCTGGTGTCAGCCGCTCAAAGTTGGAGTGACATCTTGACGGATGAGGGTGTTTCACCGACTTTCAGGGTCCGGGATTCAAGGTTACTTTAACAATTCTGCATCACACTATCTGTGTTTGAGGGCTGTCTAATATTCATCTCTCTTTCTCTCGCTCTCTCTCTTTTTTAAACATCTCAGGTTCTTTTTGCAATCTGCGAAATCAATTTCCTGCCCGAGTGAAAAGAGAGTTAAATATTTATGGAGATATTTTCTTTTTTTCTTTTTTTTCCCCCCTTCCCCAAACAATGACACAGCCTTTGTCAGTCTAAACTATCCACTATGTGGTTAAGGCTTTTTTTTTCCCAGCAAAGTGCAGAGAAGCTGAGACCTACAGTCGGAGCTGAGGCAGATACGATGAGCCCTCCCGCGTCTTCACTGACACATACGTACGGATCAATCGTCTTAATGCAGCTCCAGAAGTTCTGAGGGTTTCTCTCAGAGCGCTGCATCTGTACCAGCCTCCAGTGGTGGATCAGCAGTTGTCTGGGAGGCAATTTAATCATTTTCTTCTGTTCCCGGAAACATCCTGAGCTTAGAATAACGTCAGGAAAGTTTACCGAAGAGATTTGGAACTCAGATGATCCGATTTCAGTGCTTTGCTGTTTCTAACCAATCCTGGAATTCACTTTACAGCAACAGTGCTTTTGTTTCACCTTTGAGGCAACAGGACACAAAACTCTCCAGACTTTACTGCACAAACGTCACCGAATTGTAACTGTAAAGGAATAGCGAAATAAACCCAAAACACGCTGCTATGCAAAAAGGGAGGTGGGCAGTAAAAGCCATCTCATTAGCGCTCCTGAGTTTCAGGTGAGCACCTGCTTCTTTGCCCCTGGGGGTGGCCACGAGATGCAGGGGTCTAATTCTGCTTCCATCCCAGGAAGGTCATCCTGCGTTCTCCAGCCATGATGACCACAGAGTGGTGCTTAAATCTGGCAAAACGCAGCCTATAAATTACAGCAGAGGACGGAAGGGTCAAAGCCTGGCATGGAACTGGGCCAGGAGCTATCAATCCGCCAGGGCCGGCGAGGGTGACATCTGTCTCTGGGACTCCCTCGCTCTTTCTAATTCTCCTGCTTTTCAGTCTCTTCTTGTCAGTCCTTCTCCTTCTGTTCACTCTTTTCCTGTCATTGAACCGTCTCCGTTTTTCCCGCTGTACCTCTCCTTTTTAATCTCTGCTACTTTGTCTCTTGATATTCTTTGTCTGTCTTTGTGTGAACGCCCCGCCACCGCCCGAACTCTCTTCCACGGATCTCCCTCGCCTCTTTTCACGCATTCTCTTACATCATCCCTGTTTCACATGGCTCTAATCCTCCCCACCACCCCCTCTTTCCTCCCTCTGTCTCTCTGTCTTGAGCTCCTTGTCGTTTTACGCACTCTTGCACCATCTCCCTCTGCAGCGATATGTTTGGGTCTAGCCATGCTCCAGCTAGCAGGATTGGATAAAGCCCTGATGCACTCTCCTCCAGCAGGGTACCAATAGGATCCGAATGGCCTGCACAATTGTAGGAGGTAAAAATGAAATGACGTGAACCCAGCGGGCTTCTAGAGACAGATAGATACACAACGTCAATAACATAGTCAAAACTCAGCCTGAGAAGTTTGATTGTGCTGCTTTTCATCTGAACCCTCCAAAATCTTCTGCATGATTTATTATTCCCCCTCCAACTTCTGAATCAAAACCAGCCCTGAATAATTGAGGGAGATCTTTGAAAAGCCCTAACCTCCATTCCCACCTTCCTTTTACAAGTGAACGTGGTGCATTTTTAATTGGAGGACATGAAATAGGCATGAAGGGAGATGGGATGCGAACCAGGGACACTCAAACCTGGCACGTGTGGCACGGCACGCGTGCGTACGCGGAGGGCTAAATGCGTGCCCCGGCCTGACAAGTCACACATGCTCCACAGTCTTTGACGTGCGTTCTGTCTGGGACAAATAGTACACGGCTCATGTAATCCCTGCTTTAGCCCAGCCCGGCAGGCAGACCCAGATCTGCCACTTCGAGTTACGTTTAGCAATTTGGTAGAAAATAAACATTAATTCAACTTTCCATGAACCATAAATCTCCGGAGTCGAATGAGACGTTTGGCGCGAACAAGCCAATTGTGTGCGGGTGAAAAACTCAATTGGAAGGTGCATGTGTCTGTTTGATGAGGTGGGAACAATGATTTGATTTGGGTTTTCTGCGAAAAAGCAGGTTGACCTTGAGGGAAATGCGAGAAGCTGCATAAGCAGGGAGAAGCCATCAAAATCAGAGGCAAACCGATGCGCCTCGGCGAAGAATAAATGCCTTCTGGATGCGTATTAACGGAGGCCTGCTAGAGCCGCGGTGACAAACTTTGGTGCTGTTTTTCCTACGGGCGCTGCGTCATGCTGTGGCTGACAGACTCTGCAGCATGAAGCTGCAGCTGGACCCTGTTTCATCTCCACACAGAAGGTGTGAGGGATCTCTCCCAATCACACATCAGACTCTGCTGTGATATTTCACATCGGGGCTCACATATTTGATATTTGCAGCACTATAGTGGACATTCTGTTAAAGTACACGCTCATAAAGGAATAACGCGGGACATAATATAGAGCTTAGCATTCGTAAAAATCCATATAAACGCACATATACTGCAAATACTGCTGGGATATTCAGAGAATTCCTGCCAGAAAGTCCTCCCAACTGTACAAAGCTTGATAAAAAGGAGTCAGCGGCTTTAATCCAATCCCGAATCCACTGGGTTTAAAGCTCACACGTACTGGACTTTCACAACCTTTCGAACAAAGGAAACAGTGTTAAAAGCAAACACGCTGAACATCCGCACTGGAAGGTGCACGCGTAATTGCACTTCACAGATAGAAACACCACAAATGGAACAAGATGGAGAAGAACATATGTAAATGTATGAAATAAGAAAGAGACGGGAATCACATGTATCCTGTCACCTCAGGAAGTTCTATTATTAGAATTGGAGGCATCAGTAGGACTAGAGTAAACCTCTAAATGAACATGAAAGTCCTTTTCAGTGTCTGAGAAGTTATTGCCTTCCCCGTCTCCAGAACGGGCCTGGCTACGTAAAAGATTGAAGAGGCCTAAAGTGACAATGTTTTTAAAAATTCAACAAGGGGAAAAATACTCAGCTGATGCAAGAGCCTTGAAAACAGAAAATATTTGACTGTGCAAGCAGAATTTGTCAGGAGAGGGTTCGTTCCCCCCCCCCCCCATCCTGCGGAAGAAGAATCCTCTGCCACATTAAACATGGAAATATGAGAGAACATCTACATGTCAGGATGCTGCTCTCACTTTATGGAGGGTTTGTTTAAACAATTCAGGACATTTCTACTATGTTTAAGATTTTAATCTGATTATTTTCCGCTTATTTTTACATACTTTAAATGAAATGTTTTTGTGAATGGAAAAACGCATCTTTATGAAGTAAAAAGGGATCAACCTGGGTGTCCAGTCAGCTCTAGGGGATCTCTGTCTTTCTCTGTATGTAAAGGTCAATATTTTCACGGCAGGGCCACCAGGGCCACATGAACCAATGGCCTCCTGACTCCCAGCCTGCTGTTAGCATGCTAATCCTCCCAGGAGTACTCCCTCCTTTGGTCCGCCCTGATCACCTCTCGTGGAGCCTAACCAGCTTCCTGTTGGTCATCGGCCATCCCACCGGCGAACGAACCCTCCGGATAACTATTCAGGACGTGAGGGGGCTGCCGTGACAACGCCTCACATGACAAATCAGGCTGGCTGCATTCGCTGCTCTGGCTCCGCCTTTTGTTGCTCGGCCGTCAACAGAGGGCGGCGGCGTGCAACATGGCGCCGGCGGCTGAGCCTACTTTTGAGAGGCGGCGACCTCCTCTGTGTCACACGCCGCCTTTCTCCCCGACAAAAACACTCCAAATCGATTGCGACGCGCCTTCACAGAAATTAGGCATAATGTGGGGCCTGAGCACGCATCCCGAGTCGAGCTGAGTGGAGGATTCTGGGAAGAGAGGAGGAGCACCTAAACACACAGAGACACGCTCAGGAATGGGGGTGCGCGCACACTCGTCTCAAACCAAATGCGAGAGGAGGAGATCGGAGGATCCCACTGAGAGGATGATGCAAAGAGAGTGAAATGTTTTGGCCGGAACACATGCTGCATTAAGGCGGACCTGCAGGACAAAAAGAGACACACACACACACACACACACACACACACACACACTTCTTTCCTCCATTGTTCAGAAGCAAATTTGTTTTAATCTTTTTTTTTTCTCCACAGAGGGAAATCCTGTAATAGCGAGGTATAATGCCTAATTGCCTGCAATAAAACGCAGCGTGGGTCCTTTCACGCTTTTGGCCTCGTAACTTTCTGGACTGGTTCCTGTCCTCACTCGACACGTGCACGTAAAAAGCCCGACATACTGTATCTAAACTGTAGCTAACTCAGAGATCAGCACTAGCTTGCTTTATGGCCAGCCCAGATGACAGCACCCGTCTGCAGCCTGAACCAGCTGCACATTTAAAGCCCGTCGCTGTGACTCCTTGTTTGATTTCCAGTGCGTGGGTCAGTAATGAGCACGTCGTCCTTTTTTCAAAAGCTAATATTCATTTGCAGCGCAGAGCTGAGCCCTCATAAATCACCCTGGACGTTTTTGTCAGCAGATTCCCCTTCGCCATAGACCTGTAACATTTTGTTTACATTGCCTGCCAGGTCAAAATGGACCGTTTGGCTGAGATCTAAATTAAGTTTCTGCGCCGACTTTGAGCCTCTCGGTGGCTCTCGCTGTTTGAACTGCCTGAACTCTGCTAATGTACTTAGTTTTTTTCCCAAAGGGCGGCTATACTTGCATTAAATTAGCTCAAAAGAAAAGCAGTAAGCAAGTTCGGCCTGGAACCACCTGAAGATGTGATGGGAATAAACAATAAATACAATATCGGTGATTAAATGCTGCTCTGATATCGTCACACCTCGACTGACCCCGCGATTATAAATCATTTATGATCAGAAATGAACAGGGCTAGCTATAACTGTCTGGAAGGAGAAAGGGGCCGGCTGTGCGAGCAAGTCGTGCCTCTTAGCCCCGTTGTGCTCGGCAGCAGCAGCAGCAGCAGCAACAGCCGCAGCGGCAGCCAGTGACCATTATAAATGGCCTCTATTAGCATGACTCGGGCAAAGAAGGGAGAGAAATGAAATCATTGGGAGAATGTAGGCCTCCGCCGGTGTCCCCGCTCTGCCTCTGCCTCTGCAGAGCCCTGTCCCGGACCCCTCCCTGCGCCCTCCACCCAGCCATTCCAAGGGGACAGAATCCTAAAGACTAGATTAGGAGTGATACATGGAGTCATTACGGGGAGGGTTATGGCAATAGTATCGCAGGCACTGCTGACAATAGCCATAATAAGGGTCTTCAGCGGTAGCATTTCCATAGCAAAGGTTGTTTCTTTAGGCCTGCTGATGAACGACGCCGCTGGAGGGCTTTTCATTAACCCAACCAATATGCCGTTATTTCTTTCACTCTTTGGGTAAACCTGGATAAATTCAGCTGTATTCCCTGATGAGGCGTTACAGCGTTCACGGTGACAGTCGCCACGTACACCAAATGTGAAAAAATAGGAGGTGGCAGTTGATTATCTGGCTGCACAATCGCCGTCTTTGTAGCTCCACAGTCATTATCCGACAGCACTCCTCGCCTCTGCACATACCACACCGGTACAGTACGTACTGTAAAGTGGAGACAGCAGCGGGGTAAGAGTTTGAAGGACGGCTGATGGGAGTGAAAAATGCCATTTTTTTTCCCCCAGTGATTCTGACAGAATTGAATCCACTGGAGCATTTCACACCTCTGAAGCTTTAGCGTGCCCTCAATTTGAATCTTTCAGTCTATCGCAGCGATCTGAAAAAGGCAAACTGCATGAAAGGACTGAGAGAGAAAAAAAAAAAAACACAATCAAGAGCCATGGAATGAAAACGCACACAAAGCTGCTGTATGTTGACATATACGGCTGAGCCCAACTTAATGTTGAGAAATGGCATCAAATTTCAAAGACTGGGATTATTTGCTTCAAAGTAAAACAGCTGTCGAAGCTAACAGCTGAAATAGGTTAAATGACTTTCTTTTTACATAACAAAGCAGATGTGGCATGAATTATTTGCAAATATTTGCGTGTTGTAATATTTATTTACTCTGGCTGCAAACCGATGGCTTAGTCCGGCTCACATTCCGATATGTTCCCTTCTATAAAAACCAGTACGAAACCAGTGCACCCAGTCGCTTCGCCTCTCATTTGTGGACCGTGCTGCTTTTTACTGCTAATCCGGGGATCTTCTTCGGAAACCTCAGGTGTCAGGATTCAGCGGAGGAAACCGTCGAACAGACTGGAGTGAGCGGAGGAGCCGGGGAGCCGGGGAGCAGCTAATGCCTCCAGCTAGTTAAAATATGAGCACGGCGGGGGATCGCTAATGAAAGTGGGGGCCCAGCCCGGGAAGCAGGGCTGTATATCGCAGAGAGGAGACAGTTCTAAGAATCAGCTGGTGAGCCATGCCTATAGTTCTGGGGCTAGTGGTGATTAACTGTCCAACAGGGAGTCTCTACTACAGCTGGGCTATTAATAAAAGATGCCCCCTTCCCTCCTTCCTCCTTCTACACCTCTTTGGTTTTTCCCATGCCTGCAGACAGTCTCCACCCTCTGGAATTATTTGCGTGTCATAATCATTTTCCACACATGACGCATGTCACACATTGTTTATGTGGGGCAGGAGGTGTGTGTATGTGTGTGTGTGTGTGTGTGTGTGTGTATGTGTGTGTGTGTGTGTGTGTGTGTTGGGGTGGAGGGCTTTGGAATGACAGTAAGGGAGAAGCTCAAAAAGTGATAGCTCATTCTTAATGCACTTCACTCTGCTGGGTGAAGTCCTGCAGGTGCAGCCGATCAATTAGTGACCTCTCATTAGATGGCGCTTTGCAGAAAATGAGTCCTCCCCAGAGAGATGGATAAAATAATTCAAAAAAAAAAAAAGAAAAAAAAAAGCATGCGTCTGTGTGTATGAAAATGCTTTCATCGAGGTTTTCCTGCCGATTGATGAAATTACAAAAAAAAATAAAATTTTTTTGCACCTTCATTTCTAGGTTTTGGACTCGGATTACAAATGCTTCGAAACGGTACCAAACGGGCCAATTCCTCTTGTTGCACACGTGCATCTCCACGTGCACGCGTGACCCCCTCCACCCACACACACTTACCGGCACAGTGAAAGAATTATGGGCAACAGCATGCACGGCGCCCCGGGCGACCAAACGCAGCCTCCCCGCTATTGCAGCGTGAGGTTAACGGCTTGAATTTAGCACCGACGTGAATGAGAGCACATTTACAACCGCCGGACTGCATGTGTGAATACTCCCGCGCACACCCGTCCAAATGGGAACGCCGCTCCCCCTGTCATCACTCTACCGTCGTGACTGCCGATTCGTGACACTCGTGTGCGCTCGGAGATGTTTCATGTTCGAACGAGCCCTGACGGGTCTGACAGCAGAACCAAACATCCCGTTCTCGGGGACACAAATCCCGACAACTAACATGCACCGAGTGGGCAAATTCGCGCTGTTTCCGAAGCACAGTGCGCGTTTTTAACCCCCCCGGATCCTGCACGATTCGGGATCCTCGCTCAACATGACAGATTTTTTCTCACTGACAAAAACAAGTCGAGCCACAGTTGTCTCGGGGAAAACGGGCATCACCCACCTTTGTGCATGCCCGTGAAGCGGTCCTTCAGCACAGTGAGCTCGTAGATCTTGCCGAACTCCTCGAAGAGGGGCCGGAGGTCCTTCTCGTCCAGGTTGCGGGGGATCTGACCGATGAAGAGTTTGATGGCATCGTGGTCCTTCATGGGGATGGTGGCCGGGCACCCCACCGGGCTGTGGCTGTGGCTTAATCCATTGACGAGCCCGTTCGTGCTGGCGGAGACCACACCGACACCGTGCACCGTGCCGTCCACCTGCCCGTTGGTTAAAGTTGCCATCTTCGGACCGGCCAGTGAGTTGGGATGGGTGCACCGACAGCAGATGGTGTGGAGAATCGTGGTGTCTTTCTTTTTGAAATGAAGCAAAAGGAAAATAAAAAAATAAAAAGCTGCAAATCTTGGTCAAAATTGGGTTCCGAGACCAAGCCGTGCCAGAGCTGGTTCCGCTCCCGTCCTATCAGAGCCAATATTTACACTGATGTGAAGACACATGTAGCGTTGGGCGAAGACGCATATCAAAAGCGCGCGGTGCCTTCGGTCCCGGTGGATGCTTTGATTCCTTATATTTATGTCTTACCCAATAACTCGTTCATTGATTTCATAAAAGAGAGACAGAGATAAAGAGAGAAGGAGGAGGGAGAGGGAGAGAGAGAGTGAGAGAGTGAGAAAGAGAGAGAGAGAGGAAGAGAGGGAGAGAGAGAGAGCAAGAGGGAGAGAGCGTTCTCTGGCTTTACACCCACGTTCCCTCGTCCCAGCTTCTTGGCACCCTTTTATTTTTTTATTTTTTTGCACTGAGGAGTCGGTATGGGTGTCTTCTCGGTTTAAACGGACAGGCCGAATCAATCTCTGACGAAGTAGCGGGGAGGTTTAAATAAAAGAGAACCGCTATAAACTCGGAATGTATCCGAGCCGAGCTTCGCGCCCCCCCCCTTTTCTAACGTGAACACCGAATGGTACATTCCAGCGAGGGGAGAGGGTCTATAAATAGAGAAATATAGAGAATACGCTCCTTTGTGCTCCTGCTCCGACCAAATAACTACAAGTTCACAAGCGCAATGCACTCTTCCCTAACCCACACTTTTCTTAATAAAAGGGCCGCAAGGCTGCCAGGATTCACTCCTGAAACGGGTTATTTTGAATAAGGAATGAATGATAATGAAAAAAAAAAAAAAATCAAATAAAGCTTGCAATCGGAGTGGAATTTGGCTGAGGAGAGAGAGAAGGGTTGATTCTGTGCTTTTAACCTTATTTTCCACCATCTTCCAGCCGCCTTCATGTCCTCCGCAGCGGTAGCGGAAAGCGGCAGCGGTGCCTCGCTGCAGCCGGGCTCGGAGCCTGAATGCCGGACAGTTCCGCGGTGCTGAAACGCGGCTTCCGCGGAGAAAACAAGATACAATGACGGAGGATTTCATTTTTTTTTTTTTTTAACACTAGGTATTTCTTCTGAGCATCAAACGCAGGTTTAAGCTGGCGACACCGAGTAGTTCAGCTTAATTTGTTATTTCCTAAATCGTGTGGATGAAACGATTTGCTACCCAGAAAGGGAAAGTCTGTGAGCTCCGCCGAGCGGCGTACAGAGGGGGCACAGCGAGTAGGAAAAACACACACGGGCAGAAAACTTCACATTTCCCTTATACACAAGGACAAAAACTCATAAAAACACACAAAACGCGTTCTTCCAATATTTCTAATCTGAAATCAGTTTTCTCGGCTACAAGCAGTCGATTAGCCTTCTGATTCATACAGACTATCAATCAGATGACTTACATGTGGTCAGTAGTCTTTTCAGCTGGGTAGAAAATAGGGATAAAACATGTTCAGGCAAGATAGTATAATTCTCTATCATCATCAACACAGAGAGCGCAAATAATGACAGCTGGAAGCAAAGTTTATCCGACAAGTTATTATTAACATCGAGCTTAGCTAAAGCATTGTTAAATAGATATGAGGTCTGACGTGAGATGGATTTTTAACAGAACTTAATCCTTTAACCCCAGCAAGATCAGGTAATCAAGAATTATTTGCATTTGCTTTATTCCCCACAGACTGCTGTCACACCAGGGTGTCACGACAAAGTGTAAATGATTGAAATCCAATCTGAGGATTGTCTTCAAAAGGTCAGTAAAGCAGAATAGGAGGGGAAAAAAGATAAGTGAGAGCATTTATAACAGCACTGCATGACAATTTGGCAAGACTATATAAAAATTATTAAAGTTCAACGCCTCTGTGCCAATTAATAAAGTGCATTATGGGATGCAGTGGGTGAGTCACGCATATTTTTTTTTCTCTAAAATTGTGTTGAATAAGTGGAACTGGCTAAAACTGGTTTGTCTGTATAAAAGCAGAATTACGGTCATTGTGAAATTCAAATTACAATAAATGATAAATTCTCAGGTATTTGCCCACATTAGAACTTCTTTATTATGAAATTACTTTATGTAATGCAGTTTTTCATGAATGTCTTGAGAGAGAGAGAGAGAGAGAGAGAGAGAGAGAGAGAGAGAGAGAGAGAGAGAGAGAGAGAGAGAAATTAAAACTACACAACAATGCTGACCTATTTGTTTTTAGCTTTGCCTACAAGGCTCGGCCCCCCTCTTCCCAGACTTTAGTCAACCATTAAATAACAAAAGTGACACACTCAGCACCTCTCTCACCTCTTTCTGCTCTTCCGCCAGCTAAATGGCCCGGTAATGTCATTGCATTCTCACAGCATGACGGGGCCCCAGCGGGAGAGGGGGGGTTTGGCTTTCTTTGGCATGACACCGTGCTTTGTTCTACAAGCTGTCCCCCGGGACCCCACCCCATTCACCACAGCAGCCTTGCCTGTGCTCACGCCTGACTTACCTCCAGCAATAGTTTTTAATACAAGGGTGAAATGGGAGGGCACAAATCATTGTAATTATGTTCAGTGGGTACAACTGTGATGATTATGTAAGGTATGGCAGTCTGACGGGTCCTTCATGGACTCACATCAAACAAAAAAACGTTTTCTGTCACCCAGACTGAAATGGTTTGGTGGCCGAGTCCATTGGATTGATATTAGTAATATGCAATTAATGACCACTAGTCAAATGGCTCTGTGGGCAGACACAGATATGCGTAGATCTCTGTTAACTTTATTCTTAAGGCACAGGTATGTTGCAGCGCAGAGTGTCAGATCAGAATGAACCGATAGAATAATGACCTTTTGTCCAAATTCAACCTTAAATCATCAGTGTGGAGCTTTTGTTTATGTTCACATCCTGTGACTGAGCTTTCAAAGTGACAGTTACCACTCTGTAAATGGTGCAAGCTCGGTGCTGTTACAGAAGCTCTAGATCAAACATGTAATGGTACGAGCTGCTGCGGTTTGATGGAAAATCACTGTGCGTCTTCTAAGTGCGAGTGGTTCCCTGGAATTAGGGATTTTTTTCTTTGCAAACATGCTAGATATTTAGATTTGATGCTGTTTGCGGATTTTTACCTTCCAGTTTAACAGAGATGTCACGAGTGCACAATGCTTACAACGAGAGAGATCTCCGGATCTTTTCATAGTGTGTTTTGCTCAGAGCAAAGCTTAATTTAATGACCATGGCCAGGTCAAGGATTTGTGATAATCTGCATTCATTTTCAGTATGAACTCTCTCTCTCTCTCTATCCTGCCCTCCAGTATCCACTAATACTCTACTAGCAAAACATGCGTGTGTTCTAATGCAATGCTCATATATGATATATAACATGTTAATAATACACTCAGTGTTCATCATTCAGTATTTCTTTCAAAAGGCTCCCTAGTCTTTGTAGTGGAGGACATGACCATTAGAGCATAACTGAGAAAACAAAACAAAACACAGGCACAGACGACAAAAGCAACAATAGAAGATAACAGCACATTCAAAGAGGTGTAAACACATTTTTCCTGCATTCTGCACAATACTCAAAGTAGTCACAGACTGGTATAGGTATGTGAGCAGCAGCCCTAAAGCATGAGGTTGAGTGATATGATGCATCTCCTACAGCTGCCAGTAAACAAACTGGTGCTGTTATTACCGCCACCACAATACAGAAACTCTGTCCATGGTCCTGAAATTACCGCAAAAACACTACAGAGTGTATAACCTCTGTCCATGGTCCTGAAATTACCGCAAAAACAGGACAGAATGTACAACCTCTGTCCATGGTCCTGAAATTACTGCGAAAACAGTACAGAATGTATAACCTCTGTCCATGGTCCTGAAATTACTGCAAAAACAGTACAGAATGTACAACCTCTGTTCATGGTCCTGAAATTACTGCCGCCACACTCCAGAATGCATACACATTATCCATGGCTTTGGCGGTTCTGTGTGGGTGTGTTACAGAATGCATAAAATGTCCATGGTTCTGAAACAGGCATAACAACCTTATAAGATGTGCACCCTGTCTGCAGTTTAAAGTGTGCATGTTTCCACTAGTGTTGATTTGGTCAGCTATTTTCAAATTTAGTCTTGGTCCAATTTCATTCACCGCTGTTAGTTTTTGTCAGATTTAGTCAAACGCATGCTTTTTAAAAAAAATTTTAGTCTAGTTTTAGTCCACTAAATGTCAAGCATTTTAGTCTTTATCTTTGTTCCCCCCCAAAAAGAATTTTACTTGTCTAGTATTAGTCTACAAAAGCTGCTGACATTTTAGTCTAGTTTTAGTTGTAACATTTACTTTACCTCTTTGCTTTTTTGGTCAGCAAATACTATAGAACACATAAAATCTGATCACTTTTTTCTTTCATCATTTTGATGAAAAAACCTAATCTTAACTAACATCCTGACATGGAAAATGTTTTGCTGGAATTTCCTATTTATTTTGAACCATAATGATTTACAGACACACAAATGCTTGCAATAAATGAATAAAATATATCTGAGATGAAAGTGTGATCCAGTGCTATGGTTTCCTATTTGGAACGTTGTTCCTGAGAGTCAGCTTTGTATTTGTTGGTGTGTGCAATTGAAGAACCCTGGATAAGCGTGTCAGCCTTCCTGGCTGGTTGGTTGGTGGTGGTAGCAGCAGATGTAACTTAAATCTGGAACAGGAGTAAATACAACGTCAGGACACATGCACAGGATGACACAGGAAATGCAGCTATTGAACTGATCAAAAACTGTATTTTTGCAAAAAAAAAAAAAAAAAAAAAAGACTAAAAGCACACAATTCCATATTCCAAACCATGGTGTTGGGCAGTGTTTTTACCATAGAAAAAAAGCAGCTAACCTGAGTATTTTTGATATAATACCAAAACAATTTAAATAAAAAAAAAAAAAAATAATAAAATAGGATTTTAGAGCCTGCCATGTCATCATCCCCCCAACAGATTCAATCCAGTCATAAAAATGGCCCATTTCCCCCCAGTGATGTTGGTGTGTGGCTCATCTTGGCTGTTCAGTTTGGGGATGTAAATAGTTGAAGTGATGCAAATAAATGAAAAGGAAAATGGAATTCTGGGTAGTGAAGTTAGACAAATACCTGCACCGAGCACTTTACAGAGCACTGCTATGTTCACTATCACCTATTCTGCACAGCAATGTCTTTTCTCACCTCTTGTATGGAAGAAAGGTTTAAATCTCCTGTAGCCTTGGGACACCTGGGCTGTATATCACCTCCCACTAATTTTTGAGAAAGAGCATGAAGAGTGAGGAAATAGCAGACGTGTGACTAAATGCTCGGAGACCTCAAAAAAGGACAAAGAGGGCAGGAAGGTTTCCCTTTAACTTGATTAATACCGATTTGGAGGATATTAGAAAGGATGTGCCGAGGAAAAAGATATTGCAGCAATTTGAAATCTCTGCATGAATATTAACAATAATACATCAGTCTGTATTTGTGATGCACGAATAGATGAGAATCCCACGTGTAAATAGATTCATTGCATTTAACAGGGTCATGTGTGGAACAATCATTCATTAAAAATGTATTAACACTAAGATGACATGAAACATGTCCTACACCGACCTCTTAAAAGCCAAATGAAATAATCGCATCATGTTAGATTAATCTAGGTTATTGAAAAAAAGCATCTCGATGTGTGAATTTTGCCTGTCACTCATGTGGTTATCCCTGGTCTGAAGTGGAAATTAAAATTAGTGCTGTGACATTTGACACGGGTCTCTGCATGTGTCGGGTGCCAGTTGCACATTTCAGCCACGCTGACAGCTCCTCTCTTTGACTGACTTGCCGCTTTGAAAACACCAGCCTCTTGACAAATACCAGCGCCTTGACAACATCACGCCGACAACTGTTTACGCTGCACGCACGTCAATGCTGCCCGAGACGCATCGACGCAAGGACACGCGTGCTTTAGCACTCAGAGTTGGAAAATTAACATTGTGTCTGATATCACGAGTCGTCCAGTTAATCACGCGTTCTCAGCTCAGGGCTGCAGCCTAAATCATGAAGTAGCATAACTCTATTTCGCCTACAACAGATCACTTCCACAGAGGGGGCACAAGGTGGGGTGAACCCTAACCCCTGGCATGGTTTTGTGCACTGATGGTACTCTGAGGGGTTGACCCGATTGTCAGGGTGATGTGACACCTCCAGTCCTGGCAGACAGTCATTCTGTGGGATAGAATTTCTGTGTCATTAATTGCTCAGGGGGAGAAAGTGGGACTCGCTGGGGAGCGCGACAACACCTGCTCGTCTGGTGTACCCCTCGGCAAAAATGTCTGGAGCGGGGATGAGGTGCAGCGTCCGTGTCGTGGGAGGTGTGTGGAAATCTGTGAATATTCCTCTCTGCTGGCGCTCAGTCGTCTGTGCATGTGCATTATATTTTTTCAGACCACGGTGAGTTACCTGCAGGGAACAATGACAGCTAAATAAACTGACATGTAACTTCCTCTCCCATTGTGATTAATATTTTACTATTTAATCTAAATAAAACTCTGAATCTCACCTTGACAGGCTGTAACTCACTCCAACAAGCCTTCTAATCAGTGCACCGCAGGTTCATGCATGTCTGCAGCTCCAGCTTCATCTTGATGATGACTCTCCTCATAGTGTCGCTCAGCTTTGATTTGGCTGAAATTCATTACAGTCTCATCATGGCCGCTAAAGGGGGAGCGATAGCCGGTACTGACGGTGCAGTTAAATTCCTGGCACAAAGAAGCAGATTGCACTATAATAATTTGGCATTTAGCGTTAGGCCAAAAAGGATAGAGGGAACAATGACTCAGGTCTTAGTCAGAAAAAAAGAATACAATTAGGTTGATCTACGCAGATTAGTGTGGGTTTACATCCTGTTGTTTTCTGCTGAGTGTAAAAGTCTCATCAGTTGAAGAGAGGAAGTGTATGGTAGACTTTTTTTTGTCTAAAGATAGCCGATGAAAGGAGACAGATGGATGAAAAGATGGCAGAATGATGGAATGGATGGCAAGATAAACAGACAGGTGAAGCCACAGATAGACGCTGCGGCGTTACTCTGATGCCTGGCGGTGAAGTTTGAATATGCTTATAGGAGTGTGTCTTTCACAGCGCGGGGATGATTGTCAGCGTGCACGCTCCGTGAACAGAGCGCCGAGCTCGGATGAGCACATTTGAGGTGATTGTTCAAACTTGCACGCTGGCTCACGCTCGCATCGGAGCACACGCGCTCGGCTGCACGCGCCGGTGCACTTTAAGTTCAATTAGCATGACAAATGTTTTCTGATGAGATAGAAAGGCATAAATGGAAGATGGCTCAGAGGAGAGGAGGGTCTCTCATTCAGCCTGTCTTCTTTTCTGCCTGTCCTCTGCAGGAAAGACACACACACGCCGACCAAGCGCGCCTGACCTCTGTTTTATGTCCAGCATGCCTCTCTGAACTTTAACATCTCTCCCGCTACGTTCCTGCCGTTCTCGCCGCGGCAGGTGGACTCAGCGGGACAAATTAAAAAAGTATTTCTGCAAAAGATGCATACCAAATGCGGAGATCCGTCTGCCAGGTTTGATCAAGGTCACAGTATCTGCCCCGCGCTTCTGGCCGTCACAAACACTAAAGGGGCTCTCTGGCAACAGCTTTGAAAAAGGCTGTTAATAATGAATACTGAAGCAGCATCTGAAAAAGGTTGCCATTTCAAACACTGCGCACCCTTCCTTGTATTTTCTGCCTCGCCATTTATTATAGCCTTTTCACTTTCCTTTCACTGTCACTGCTTTGTCAGAGCAAACGCGAGCCTGGGCTTTGCTGGGGTTCTGACGGGGATAGGAAGGGACATGAGAAGGGAGCGGGGGCCTCGTGAGATTCATTCATACCTGGATCAAGCGTGTCGGCTCTGGGAGTGGTTCTGGGTTATTTAGTTTTCTAGAGCCAAATGTCATTGTGTAAGCTTTATCATAAAGTGTAATACAGTCTTAAAACCATGGAAAGATACATATAGATGCGCGTATATACATACACGGACCATATAATCCGCCCTTTAAGGGGAGCCCTGAAGACGGTGTGCCTTCAGGAAGGGAGGCAGCGGCACACGCCCCCCCAGCACCCACCCACTTGTTCGAAAACTGAAGAGGGAACAGGACATAAACCCCGACACATTTTGTCAGTGTTCATAAATGCAGTCCCTAATCTTCACACACATCACCCAGCGCTCACTCACAGCGCTGCACTCTTGCTCCCAGCTCCTCATGATCCACGTGGAGGACTCCTGGAGGACATCGCCGTGTCACGCTGTGAAGCTGTGGCCACATATGTGTGCACCACATGGTTCCCCCGAGGGAACCGTCTGATTGGATGTGGGTGCTGGAGCCTGTCGCCTATCTGTGAACCCTCCCTTAATCTGGATATAGTAAGCCCACAGGGAAAGACACATCACAGGAGCTAGGTTGAGTGTTGCTCCTCCATCTTTTCTCCCAGTTCACAGCTGACAAGAAAAAAACAAAAAAACAAACCCCCCCCCCCAAAAAACGCAAAAAACAAAAGCGAAAGAGTATTACTGTGTTTTAAACTGACACATAAATGTCCACAACCTAGATACTAGTGTCAGATTTTACTGCTCTGTACAGAGAAAGACAAAGTTCTTTGAGAGCAATAATCAATAAATGAAAAATCAATAGATGTTTTGTTTTCAGTCCCACTGTGGGGCCAGCTGCTCAGCGAGGGAAAAATGTGAAGTGGTGTTGTTGTTAATTACTTACAGACCTCATTACAGAGGGGGTGGGTCATTAAGAGGGAGGCGCGTTAATTGGAGTGTGGTTGCAGAGGTGTTTCCAAGACAACGACGTCTGATTTACGGAACACAAATGGCAAATGTTTGCTAAAAAAAAAAGAAATGCATCTTTGAGAATCCAGAATCATCTGACGGTGTTTAAATGATACAAGTGTTTGGACCTGGTTCTGCGTGCTGACATCACGTTTATGTTTGAACCTCTGGCTTCAGTGCAACTGCTCGCTCAAACACAGAACAAACGCAGCCGCTGGAAGCGTCTGCAGGGAACAGCCTGTTTCTGCGGCCTGCTGGAGAGTCGATACTACGGTTTTAATTAGCTGCTGCTGCTGCTGCTGCTGCTAAAAAACAAAAAACAAATGGATCTACGACAGGTCCAGTCGTATTGTTCTACACTTCAATAAAGGTGATCATTATTGTAAAAACTGACATCGCTAATTCGCTCTGGATTCTTTTTCTGTTTATCAGTGCTTATCCCGAGCCAAGTTATCAAAATCACGTGTAATAAACTGCTAATAGATTGGCAGCCACCCCAAGCCTGTGACCTAACTCACGGGGCGGATGTGGCGGTTTAATGTGATCTATGGTGATCAAAATTAAGACAGAAATGATTTATTGATGTTAACTTTCCTTTGACTTTGAACAAGCTGCCTCCGTTCTCACTGCCAAGTTTGCAGCGCTGGTTCAGTGAATGCGCTCGACCCAAAGTCGCTACAGAGAAAATTTGACAGGAGGTGATGTGGGAATCAGGGAAACATCATTCAGGCAATGATATGTCACGAGCAATATTTATATCGGCCTCTATTATCTCTGTTAAATGGGCTGAAACTAAGAAAACACAGGTATTACTGATCATTTTTGGGTGACTGCGATGAGGTGATTGACATCCAGAGGTGTAAACATGCAAAAATACAGATGCAAGGACATTACAGAATGTTAAAAAAATAAGAAATCAGCATCTTTAATTGCTTAAGTGGCCAGAAAATCAGTATCAAACCCTTGTAGGCCACCATCAAAAAATGATCACTGCTGATTTGCTGGTCTCGAGCTGTGTGAATATTAATAAGAAACACACACACACACGTATACCTGCAGGAACAGGCTTCTCTGTTTTATGCCTAAGGTGATCTCAGCCCCACATATTTTCTGTACCATCATATTTCAAACATCAATAGCCATTTCAGCAAGAGACGGATATATGGGAGCCGTGTGTGTGTGTGTGTGTGTGTGTGTGTGTGTGTGTGTGTGTGTGTGTGTGTGTGTGTGTGTAGCTGTAGCATGACAGACTTGTGGGGCAACAAATGAATAGTGCCTTGAGGAATATCAAAGATGTCAATGGGAGGAGATTTGAATGGCGTGTTGGTGGAGACGATGATCACTCATGTCGATTGTTAGGATGATAAATGCTCCAGGGTGCTGATCCCGCTCTCGTTTTTCTTTTCATATCCAGGAGTTTCAAGGTAATGAACATGTTTTATTCTGTTGGCTGTTGTAATTTGATGAGAGGTGACGTGCACCATCAAAAAAAGGCACATGAGGAACTAAAATCCACGTCAGTGCTGGTTTTTGTCTCAGCAGCTTATTGAACTGTGTAAACTGTTGACTGGAACCACTGCTAATGTGGTATAATTGGGAGAAGTCCCTTTAGTCCCCTTTTATAGATTTGCAAGGGGATTGTGGACTATATTGCAGTCCTCCAGCAGGGGGCAGTAAAGATGCAAAACACCTTGAACATAAAATCCACTAAAAATCCCAAAACAAAAGAATAATAGCTTTGTAGTTTTTTTTAAAACTATTTATCTCATTAAAATCTTAATCCTCCTAAGCTTCAGCAAATAGACATTTCCATACTTGTCTGTAGCTTTCTTTCCATCTGCGGTTTGCTTGTTTCGAGTGGTGCTTTCACCAGAAATGGATTGTACCATAAGAAAAAAGATCCACTTTGTTCCCTCTGAAAGCTACAGAGCTCAGGCTGAAGTCAGACACAACAACTGCATAAAAAATGTTATGCATTATCAAAAAAAAAAAAACAAAACCCCCAAAAAAACACCCTGTGCAGACTGCTGATAATGTGTCACGCTTTCAAAAAAACAATTTAAAAGTGCAGCCTGCTTGTCCGGAGCTGGAGAACAAGGACAGAAACCAGCAAACATTTAAATTCTGGTAGGCAAAGTTGTTCACTTCTAATGAACTGAAAGCCCAGTCGTAAACGCTGTAAAAAGCTCCACCTTCATCTTAGCCAGAACCTAAACAAACACAGAAAGAACTGACAGATTTGGAAGCATAATTGATGACCGATGATGCCTCCGGACAGAGGATCAGATGTTGGAGTTGATCACCCATCAATCACAGGTGGCCTTTCCATCATCACACAATTCCCCTGTTATTTACAAAGAATTCCAGTGTTTTACAGCATTAATGAGAATCTTTTTATGTCATTTAGCAGCTTTTGCCTCCCCCCCTTTATTTTTTAAACATTAAACTACATCTAGTTTTGAAAGAGCTGTACGTGCACACAACAGGAGCACTCCAGCCCCAGAAGCTTCAGGCCCCATCATGTGATCGGGGTTCTAAATGAATCTGACAACCGGCCGGAGGTAAAGAGAAAATCAGCTAAAGAAAGAGGAGTTCTAAATGAGCCCAAACAGACACACACACACACACACACACACACACACACACACACACACACACACACACACACACACACACACACACACACACACACACACACACACACACACACACGTACACACACAGAAACCCACACGCAGACAGGCGTGTGCGCGGTGTGCAAGCAGAGAGAACCAGAAATGCGCCTGTGAATGAGATAAGATTCCTGGGTGGCTTTGCCGTGGGCCCGGGTCTGCGGAGCACAGCAGCCTCAGGAAGAGGGAGGCTGGGGTGAGGCGCTGGAGGGAGGAGAGGAGACCACAGCCCAGTTATCAAGCCGCCGCAGCGCCTCTGCCGAGCAAACCACCAGCCTGGGAATCTGACTCACGCCTACTGTGCTTGTCCCTCAGTGACCCAGATGTGACAGCGATACACAGAGGAAAAGAAAAAAACCAAAACAAAATCCTCAGCATGATGCTCTTTAAGCATTTTTATACTTTCTTCTGGCCTCCGCGGTGGTGGACTGATGAAGGGCTACCGTCAACAGTCCCGTGTCTTCAGCGTCCCCCCTGCGTTAGCCGTGCATGTGGCCGTGTCCGTCTGCCCAGCAGGGTCTGATCGACTCACTGGATGTGAGTAACAGGCAGCCAGCCAGCTCTGCAACGGCTCTCTGCTGGGACGCCCTCTGAAGCGCCGCGAAGAGCGGCCGCACAACCGCCGCCGCAAATCACTTTTCCTCAGGAATCAGAGCACACGAGTTTGTTGCGCGTTCACACCATCACAACGTGCACGTCTGGTTGCGTCCAACGAAAAGCTGCCAGTGTCCAATTCAGGATGGTGACGAAGATGATTAAAGTTGTGTTCATTTGATATTAATCCATGTTTTTTTTTAACTACTTCTCTGTCAGTCTGTCATACACACACACACACACACACACACACACACACACACACACACACACACACACACACACACACACACACA
>BJFM01002098.1:85735-96925 GCA_016586285.1 Arothron firmamentum | reverse complement strand
GGAGTCCTGCAGAACACTGCTTTTTTCCCCCACCCCCTCCTGGTTGCCTTCAGGGCAGCGGATGTTTCAGGTAAGCACACAGCTCCGAGGTGGCCTTAATAATTAGCCCCTTATAGATTATACATTCCTTCTCATGTTTGTTGAATTTGCTGAACTTGAATGTAAGTACATTTTTACCCCACATTACTGTAGTCCACCTAAGGGGGCTGTGAAATCTGATGGTATGAAATTGCCCAGATTGCCTGGGTTGCGTTGCCAACAGATTAGTGCAACACATTTTTCGGATTTGAGTCGTCGACCGCTAGAGCGGTAAATTGTATTGTTTTATCCCAAAGTTCCCAAACTGTGGAACTAATACAGCACCCCCACACTGCTTTATTCAAGGCAATTTTAATTTTTGAACAGAGAGCTTAGTTTGAGGCAATTAATAACCGACATGTGAGCTTAAATGAGCGAGTGATAGCTTCTCAGCTAAGTTAAAATTGTCTGTAAACCTACCGTAAAACTGCCTTCTCAAGGTTCAATCAAGGTTTAGGAGTAAGAGCCAAAAGAAAACAAACAAGCAAAAAAAAAAAAACCCTGAACATCTCAACTAAATGGGCTTAATGAAAAGTTTTCCTCCCGCCTGTGTCATATTTCCAATGGAAGGTCATTAATAGTTTGGGGAGCAGCTACAAAAAAGGATAAAAAAAGAAAGAAAGAAACTAATTAGTTTGCTAGAGAAACAAAAGGGCTAAAGCACAGTTGCACTGTGGGCTATCTCGCAGATAACTCTTTTAGCCAGACATGTTTGGTAATTAGTTTTTCCCCTCCACTGGGGCTTTCAATAACCTGCGGTTGAAGTGATGGAGGGAAAGATAGTGATATGTATCTCAAATGTTTCCTCACCACAAAAAAAATAATCCTGTCATTCAAAAGGAGAGGATTAAACCTGAGAGAGTGGCTGCGTCCCTGCTGGTAAACAGCTTTTATGAGTAGGACGTTCCCTCGTAGATTTGGCAGTGATGCATATTTATGTTTCCCTTTAATTTCACTTGAATATCTGAGAACCTGTGTCCAGACACAGAGTTTTTATGTATGAACACACTCCGTGATGGCCAGTTCAGCCCAGCTCGGTTCTTGGAACAGCTTGATTCTGGCGGAACAGTCGGCCTCGTCACAGCCGAGCCGACTGTCAGCCTGTGATGTGGCTCTGAGGCCCCCGGGCACAGGCTGCCGAACGTGAGGCGCTGATGGACAGATACGTCGGTGCATTCACGTTTCCATTGTCTGGAAGATGTGATCGCTTCTGACAGCTTGTTTGTTCTCATTTCACCTGGCTGGAGCCAACCCCTGAGCCCCAGCGCCGTTGTGGGCCGCTCCCGTGCTGCTGCTTAATTAACCATTCTCACAGATTTTGTCAGGTGGGCATCGATGCAGCGTTTACAAAGTAAAAAAAAAACAAAAAAAAAAGGGTGGCCGACTCCACCATCACAGCTGGTGGAAGAAAACATAATATATTCATCTATGTATGAATCCCTAAACATGGTGCTTCTTTTTTTAGCTTCCAGATTCTTTTAGTCAACAGAAATAGCTTTTCGGCAGCAGCTCCAGGAACACGACAAACAGGCGAAGGTCTTAACCTGGCCTCAGATGCCAATTCAATCATGGATTCATGGGCTGCGAGAAAAATATGGACAGAGCAGAAACTTCATTATCCCCCTCCACCTGGTACCCGAGCATCCTCCGCCAGTCTCCAGGAAGGCTGGTAGGACGAGTCTCGCGCGTTCTTCGCTATGATGCTATAGCTGAGAGGTTTACATAAAAAAAAAGAAAAAAGGGAGAAACCTCAGAATTTACTTGCGTTAACTCTGCAAACGCCACACGGTGAAATGTAAGAGAATTCTTGCAGACAATATTTCTGGAGAGGGGACACTAAAGAGTGATGGATGCATATTTGCTTTTATATGAATATCATTAAAGGCGGCTCCGAGCAGCCAGCCTCGCCCCATCCTGGATAATTGAAGCGAGCCTGCTTAGCATCTGAGGAATTAAAATGGCACCTGTAGATAATTCACCTGAACGCTTCTCACACCGTTGGCGCCATGACTGATGCCTCTGATCTTATTCTCGCAGCAGCTATGCGTCTCCACAAAGTGCTTGGCTATTTACAGAGACATCAAAGCAAATCAATAGTCTGTGAATAGACAGGTCAGCCTGCTCTCACTCCCTCGTTAAGACCAGCAGCTCATATTTTAGCCCAGGCGACACGCACCAATACATCACGCGCGTGCATCCAAAAGGAGGCGGCGGGGGGGGAGGGGGAGGGAGAGGGGGAGGGGGGGTTGAAATACAGCCCTGATGCTTCCTCAGTATTCCTGCTGTAAAGTCATGTTAAGATGTATTATCTCCCCGTGGCGAAAATATTCCTTACTCACTAAATAAATAACAGCGCATCCTTCCGTGCTGTTGCGTGCACTACGCCGCGCGAATACTAAAGTCACACGAGCCTGTGAAACAAAGCAGGAAAATTTGGACACTGAAGGCGTCGGGACTCCGTGGACGCACATACATCACTTAAAGGTGCTGCCTGCTTGCAGATAGAAACGTGCATGCATGCGCGTACGCGCACCTCTGCAGTACAGAGCCGCCGCCGAGAGGGGAGGCAGACTTTTGAAGATGACCGCCCCACCCACAACCCCCCCCCAAGTGCGGACCAATCTCTATTCGTGCACATTCGCAAAGCATATCATTAAACATAATAGGGTTTTTATCACCGACTGTCAAGAAATTCCAGCGCATTTGCATTCAAATTTAATTTGCCGTACTGAAAGCTCATGCATCCAAGAAATCATCCTGCGTGCCCCCCCACCTTGTCTTGCACACACACCCCCAGAGCTCATGATTTTTAATATGGTCATAAACCCAGGAGATGCCCTGCGAAGGTCCTCACGTTTCCCGTCCGACAGTTCCTCGGCGTTGGGACCTTTACTGCTCATAATGAATTTTACTATGTGAACACACACAATCTCCATCATCTGGTAATGCTGCTTATTCGATGGAGAGTGTCCAGATGCTCAGTCAGTCGTTTCAATTGTTCCTTTGTAATGTGAGTAAATTTCACCATCACCTGTCTAAATCCATTCATTATTTCATGAATTAGACTCTTCCTGACTTTGCAGCTCTACATGGCAGAAAAAAATTCTGCATTGTGGGACAATAAAACATATTCTATTCGAAAAATAGGCTAAATTTTTTGCGGATAATTGATCAGATTCTTTGTTTACTCGATGAGTAGGGGTGGCCCGCGGTTGGAGTAGGGGTGAAAGGAAGCAACTAGTAAAGTAAAAAGAGTAAAAAGAGCATGATTACTAACATCTCAGTTGTATCACAATAAAGCAAACAAACTGGGCGAAGCTATTATATCATTATATTATATTAATATTCTGGTTCTTTAGGTCAAACCTTGACGATAACCCAACCGTCATGTCGCCTTTCCAGGAAAGCACATTATTTGTTGTGATGGTTATGCAATACAGGAAATGGTGATGCCCGGAGTGTGCAGGTTAGCTTTAGGTGTAGACCTAGCTTCCTCTGAAGCGCCGCCGCGTTTTACTATCATAACCAACAGCTTTCTCTCCGTCTGTAACAGGCACAGGTGGTGTTGTTGCATGCAGCAGAATGAGCCTATGGTATACACACACACACACACACACACACACACACACACACCTACACACACACACACACACACACACACACACACACACACTCAGTCAATCTCCACACATGTTGGTTGCACAATGGGGGACCTGAGTCTAATTAGCTTGATTATTAATTAAGGAGTTCACTCAGAGGAGACCTGGCACTGGAGGAAGCGGCCCAAAGGGGGCTTCTGCTGAGAGGGCTCTGGACTGACTGTAGCAGTGGGTGATTAGGAAGCTTGGCTCGTGCTCCCCCCAGACACCCTTTCCCCGCCAAAGCGCACATCAGATGGCGGACGAGCGCGAGTAAAGGTTGCAGAAGACTGTCGTCAAAGACGTTTCCGTGGAGCCGAACAGGAAACAGCAGTGACAAGCAGCTGCAGCCAGCTGTCTGTGTGAAATCTGCAGAAATAATGAGGATATGGATGATTTGATTTGAGTAATTAAAATTTGGGGGGATATCGCAATTAGCACTTTGAGCTTTGTTTCAGAAACTTTTCACATTTAATGAAATTTATTCAACATACAATCTCTTCCTTCAAACGCAGACTTGAATTGTAAAACATCTGATATGGAAATCTAAGAAAATACATTCTGGCATCAAGTTAAAAAGGATGATTTTGACAAATAAACTAATGGGATTTATTTAGAAACAAGCTGGATTTTGTACAACTGGTGAATTAAATCAACACTTTTGTTTTAGGACTGGAGAAAAAAAAGCAGAGGACTGTGTTGTTTGGGGGATAAACGTGTTGATGGCTCTGCTGATGGACAGCTGTGGCACAGAAGGAGCTGCAGCTCCGGTTTTTTTCCCCCAGTAGTGGAGGTTGGACATGAGATTCTTCAGCCTCCTCCCCACTTCTGTTATCACCGCAGGAGCACTCTGAAGAACTCTGACTGGCTTCTGCTTTTGCCAAAGTTGAATCTGAAATTCAACAAATTCTTTCAGGAAAAAGACTGCAATTATAGAAATTGAAGAATTCAACACCTGCGCGTTAAACTTTAACAACGTCCCCGATTAATTATTATTGAAAATCTGCCAAGAAAGAACCCTGTAATAAGATATATCTTATAAATATCCAAGAAAAACAGATGTATCCTGTCACCACAGTTGAGATTAATTTCATGTTAACGATATATAATTTAAAAAGGTCCTTGTTCGGTGTTAGATATGATTGCATGTGATGAGGAAGGGGCAATGAAACACAGCCTTGGAGGCAAGCCTCCGCTCATCGTTTCATCCGCGGCGCTGAATTAATGTGTTCTGCTGACCTCACTGACCCGCTGATTTACATTGCATCTGAAAGACACGCTCGTAATAAAACACGGAACCACGTATCCCCCCTCTCTCTCTCTCTCTCTCTCTCTCTCTCTCTGTATTTCTCTCTCACACACACGCACACACACACTCTCTGTGCTGACCGGCTAATGTAATACAGTTTGCAGAGCTCCAACAGGGACATTTAATGAAAACAAGGAAGCAGAGAGAAAAATGGGAGAAAACCTCGCTGAAATTAATTGAAGACCTCTATTAAAGAAACAAAGGTGGGGGGGGGGGGGCACAATTGAAATCCCACACGGAGGGCTTTTCTTTGCTTTAACCTTTTTTTTTTTTTTTAATGAGAGAACTTCTTTATTCACTGATGTTGTCTTCACCTGTGAGACCAGATAAGTCCCGGTGACGTGCAGGTGCACCCCTACCCCCTCTAATTTTTGCCTTTAGTGATGCGACAGGACGTAGAGCGGAGGTGACGGACGCATGACGGGAGCAGGGCCGGGCGGCTAGAACACAGGTCACAGCTGCGGGGCAAATCGAACTATCAAGAGATTCTTTATCATCATCATTAAAATTAAATGACTGCCAAACTCACGCCAGATGAAGGCATCTTGTTGTTTCTTGATTCAGAAATGTAGTCAATCAGCGGTTTGGGGGGCCTCTGTGGGCCACAGAGCGTCACTTAATGGGCCGCTGAAGAGCAGTGTGCCTCCAAAAGAATACTTTTGTTTTCTTAAAGTTCGGAACCTCACCCTCTTTTCCTCCAGATTCCAGCGCCTCCCTTCAGTTCTGCTTGTAAGAGTTGTGAGAAGTGACCGTGCTCCTCGAGAGAGTAAATGAAGCTGGTATCAACACCCCCCCCCCCCCCCCCCCCCCCCCCCCCCCCCCCCACCCCCCGGATCCCAAGGTTGAAGGAGAGGCTGTTGATTATTGTAGACATTTCCTGCATGCGGACCACCACCTGCTACATTCACCCGGTAGTGCCAACACTCGCACCACCCCCCCACCCACACACACACACACACACACACACACACACACACACACACACACACACACACACACACACACACACACACAGGCAGTTTCCTCTGGGGACAGGTGGCACGAACCATATGAGGGTGAAGCAGTGCTTCTTTACCGCAACCGTCCTCTCTGATTCTACAGGATAACCTCTGCAGACGAAAGACACGGGAAGACAGACACTGTCTGACAACATCAACGTCCCTGAGATGGCTGAGGTGAGGAGGGGAGGACTCTGGTGCACCTGAGCTCCATTCCAGAGCCGAAATCTTTTTTTATGTTTCATCTCCCGTCTATAAAAGGAAGGTGAAACTTTCGGCTCGGAGGACATTAAAGTCCTTCGTTAACTAATAACAACCACAGTGTGGGACAAACCTGCTGGCTTCAGAAAGGACACAAATGAAATAAATAGACAGACCGCTTAAGCTCCGCCCTCCTCTACACCACTACCAACTAATCGAGGCAGTGCTGGTGTCAGTGGTTTGCCTCCTGATTGATCCCGTGTCAGTGTGCACAAATCTACCGCCGGGACGGTGATAATAAGGCGGTATTTCACTTAAACAGACGTCAGCATCTGCTGTTCCTCCAAAAAATGGAGGCAGAGTTGTCTGTCCTGTGTAACGGGGACGACCGAGGCCGTTTACAAGCGGAACGGACTGGGCGAGACGGCTGGGAAGGAAAGAAAATTGGCAGAGGGAGAAAACCATTTTGAGGGAAAATATCATCGCTGATAAGGCATTTGAATAAAAATTGAAGGCGCGCCAAGATTTCTGCGTTATCCCCCAAACTTTGAATAGCAAAGGGGCGACAGGAGCAGACTTTCAACTGATCAATACTTCTATATGGCGTTTCTCTGGAAACTGAAATAATTGCACATGGTGAAAGGCCAGGATATAAAAGAGTGGTGGTTGGAAGAACAAACACTTGGGAAAAGAACAAATGTCGGTGAAATTTACATAACTTAAATGAGCCAGGCGCCTATGTAAATGCTATACTTTCATTTGCACATGAATACATTTCCAGCTGCAACGAAAAACTCGGGAAACTTGAAGAACTCCTTTTCAAGCAAAAAAAAAAAAAAAAAAGCACAAAGATGAAAAAGGATAAGGGGAGAATTAATATACAACACAAACCTTTATGATGATTGCAGAAAGAGTGAGCGCGTGTGCTGTATTGTGACAATAACACATAATAGAAGTGCCGGTGGCATTTATTTCATGCTGTGTTTAATTCTGCAGGAATAATGATAAAAGGAAACAATCAAAATGAGTGTGAACACAATGAAAAGAGCAACAGAATGGGCTATTACTCTCCCACAGGGAATGATTGAGCCCTAACTGGGGGGCTGGCTGAATAAACCCCACTCCGGTCTGCAGTAGCTATGACCTCCAGAGCTAACGACAGAGGGTAGTGTTCACAAAATTATACATGCAAAAGTGTTTAAAATGGGTATTTTCTTCCAAATGTTGTCTTCTTGCTTTGATGTGTCTGCTTTGTTGCTTTGAACCCAAAGCTTTCAGCGCTGCTGTAGTGCGGAGATGTCACACAGTTTGTTTGAGGTTGCTCTTCTTTTTGTTGAAAAGTCATCAGTGGCATCTGAAAGTGCTTTAGAGCTGCTGCAGATGCATTTATATGTGGAGTGTGCATGCGCACGTGTGCTTTTTTCCCCCTGTTTGCACGTGTCACCTATGCCATTTCTATGGAAATCAAACAGTGCAGCAGCCACAGGTTTACACATTCCCACTTCTTTTGACTCCATTCGATCAGACCTGTGCATAATTAGCCTGCTGCCATATGCTAATCTAGCGGCACCCAAATATTGCAGTTTGACAAATCCCTCATTTGTATTCAGTCGCCACACAAAGCATCAATCGTGTTTTAGCACACATGCTGCCCCACCAAAAGTCGTGCACGCGCGCACGCACTAGCCACACCCCTCCGCCCTCCCTGGAAACAAGGAGCAGTGTGAAACTGAAAGCTGGCTGATTAGAACAGCAAGACCTGCTGAGATCTGGGGTTGCCATTAATATTTCGCTCTTCCAGATGGTGCCTCCCATAACGCGCGGAGATACCGCCACTGGGCCAGGCGACTGGAAGGGCTGGATGTTTCGGAGGATAGGACAAAATGATTAAAATCGCAGGCTTTTCCATGACGATAGGAGGCGAGATGACAGATACCGCCGCTCTTTGCGTATTACTATTATTACGTTGCGATATTGCTGCAGTTTCCCCATCAGCGTGTTTATTGGTCAATCTCAGCATTCATTGCAGAAGACATCCATCATATTAGATTTAGGCAATTCAAAAGCTATTTATCTGTTTACATACACTAAAAAAAAAAAAAAGAAGAAGAAATCCATCCACCAAACAGCAGAATGATTTGGTTTTCTTAATCCCCTGAAATTATGCGCAAATCTCATCAAGGCGCGCACATGCAGCTACACAAATGCCCACATTCAAACAGCGCCTGTGGGTGATTGTTTGAACCAGTGGCATTTTGAGCCTTATTACATGCTCACAACACAGCGCAGCACACAACAAACAAGTAGGCAAATTTCACTTCTCTTTCTCTCTCTTTCTCCTCTGCCCCCTCACTGTCATTCCCCTTCCTCTTTCATTCAGTTTGAGATTGAGGATGCAGGCTGAGGAGGAGGGCTGTGGAGTAAACAAGGGCTGGGGGGGGTGTGTGTGTGGGGTTGGGGGGGATTATCACCAGCTAATAATTCCTTCTTTCAGCAAGTGCAGCTTCATATTCCCAAATTAAAGATGAATGCAAGGAAAAAGGGGTTTAAGAAACACTAAATGTCCTTTGGCTCAATTGCTGCATGTGTGTTTGGCGAGGGGAGGGCGGGGGGGTGCTGCAGAGTACTGTGGGATTTGCAGTACTGCAGTAAACTAAAGCCATACATCACAAACTGATCAGGCCCCGGGAGAGGGGCCCGGACCAATCATTTTGAGGTTAAAAAATGTAATTTGGGTCTTGTAAGTGCAATTTATTTTGGCTGTCAGACAGAGGCTGCGAAACATTTTCTCTTCTTTTCTCTTTTTCAGATAAAAGCGTGATGGGTGTGTGTAAGCAGCTCCTGCGGAGGGGAGACATCAACGGCCTTCTGAGAAAAGAATGATGGAGGTATTCATCTATACTTCCTTTTTTCTTTTTTTCATTTTATATATTTCCATATATGCTATGTCTTTGTTTCATATGTTGTGTTCAGATAGCCCTGTACTCAGGCTATACCATTTAAATGCGCAGGAACCCGGCTAATTTCCCTGAAGGATCCGGTTAAAGGAGGTCAGGATCTTTGCTATTACAGCTGCGGTTCCTTTAAAGTCCTTTCCTCCTGTACATTTTCTCCTACTTGTCCTCCAGTAAGACCAAAAATGTACTCGCACTAATGACAGCGTGTCAGCCGTTACATCCACTGGGACGTTATAGGTCGTCTCTACAAGAATGGGATTGCATACTCTCTGAATCCTAGCAGGAGATTTAGTGACCCCAAGACCTAAAGCCAGTTTAATGTTCCCTCCGGTGAGAGCTGTTATCCACTCTTGGTGAACATATATTTTGGTTATGTCTCTTAATGCGTGCTGGAGTTAGTGCCGGTCAGAAAATCTGCTGTAGTTTAGAGGATTAGGAGCTGCAAAGTGCCGCTGGTGGAATGAAATAGCCACTGGAAAATACAAGTGAATTAAGAGATTAAGATGGTTTAGAAAGAGTGATTACAAAACCGCAGAGGTTTAAGAACAGAAAGACAAACCTTGAGATGGGATAAATCCTTTATACTTACGCAACTGATATTATTTTGCCTTGTGCCAAAACTAACACTTAATCCACTCAAATCTTTGCCATTGATTGGAAGGTTTTAATCTGGATGAACGGGCAAAACAAATGCTATTTTTTTTTTCACCCCAGAATTCTTTACATCTGACGTTGTAAGCATTCTTTGGCTAAGGCATGCTAGGATTCCTAATTTATTTCATGGCATGCATTCCTTTTTTAAAATTTAGCATTAGCATAGCTCATACCTAAAATAAAATGTTTTTGGGTGCGCTTGTTCTAACATTTCTGCGGGATTTGTGATGGAAATCAGCTCTGGAACTATACTTGGGCCATCGTCCGATTCTAAGACCCATATCTGACCAAGCTTTTAGCCTCCTGTCTTGAAATACTGCTTAAGCTCCATTTCTGGTGCCACGGTGTCATTTCATTTGCGAAGATCATCAATCTCTCCTGCAGAAAAGCAACTCCAAACCCAAACGCTGCCACCTGAGTGTGGTTGGGACCGTGACAATTCTTCCTCAGTCTCCTCGGTGTCAATACTGAACCTGGTTAAACCATTTGATAACAAAATTCCCAACATTCCCAAACAGATGTTTTTGTTTCGGGGCTCTTTAAGGTGTGGATGCTTCCATACAGTGGAACCTGCTACCTACAAGGAACGGTGCTGACATTTAGCCAAATCTGTTCTTTTGGAGATTATTCTGGAACAAATTGATCCAATATTGGCCTGCAACTGTGTCCCAGGAGGGAGTCGAGGAGAAGAACAAACGGAATGAATAAGAAAATGAAGGAAAAAATTGAGAACAGATAGGGAGAGATAGAAAGTGCTGGCCACTGCAAAGTCTCCAAACAAAGAGGATATGTGAGGCGCGTACCTCCAGCCTTTTTCTCTTAAAAGAAGAGCCAGTAAGCACTTTTCTCGGCGCTGAAAAGCTAGCTCTCGCTCTTCATGTCACATCAGCAGTTTTTGAGCGGAGCGCCGGAGCACCATATCCAGGTGAGGGCTATGTGTTCGGGATTTCTTCCTCTCGCCTATCAGTCTCCTTCACTCTCACACTCCTGCACCCCAGCCCACCCCAGCTCCGCCGCTCCTCTCATCCTCTGCCAATATGTCTGCCCCCCCATCCGTACACTTTACAATTCTCTCTCTCTGCCTCCCTAAAAATGTTTCAAGGATCGTACCACCCTTTCAGTCTCTCCATTACTCCCCTTTTTCATCAAACACTTCCTCCCAAAGCTCAGTTCAAATGCTGAACATTTATGGCTGTTTGAAAGCAGACATCGATAAAGATTTCAATTTTTTCTAAAGAAATTCATGTGCAATAAAACAAAAATTATAAGCAGCATTGGCAAAAATGATGTTAGGGATAGAGAAATTATATTTCACACACACACACACACACACACACACACACACACACACACAC
>BJFM01002098.1:69258-79380 GCA_016586285.1 Arothron firmamentum | reverse complement strand
GTGTGTGTGTGTGTGTGTGTGTGTGTGTGTGTGTGTGTGCAGATAGGCAGAATGCAGTATTTACACTCTTCCCGTCATGTGTTATTTATTTCACACCTTGATGTTTTCATCTCACCGCTGCCTCTGAGGAAATCAGAATGAATAAAGCAAGGATGCACACAAGACTTTTAAGTCCGTTACGCAACAGTCTGTGATCCCATCTAAACCTAAAAGCATCAGACTTTTGCATACGCCGGGCCCCGGTGTGGTATAAACAGGCCAAACAAGTGCACAAAAGATGGATTTTCACCGTGACATAGCTGGATATTAATTTTAAATTAGATTTCGCCCCCAAAACAGTCAGGAATACTTCCGTTATCTGATAAGTATAGACAAAGAGGCTCTATATGTCTAATCCTTTATTGCTGATCAGAATCATGTCTTCACCTACTGAAAATTGTCTGAACATCATCTTTGCTGAGGCTGAATATGACAGAAAACTACTCTTCCAGCTGATAAGGTGCAGTGTCTGCAGGGATACTCTGGTGACGCTTATCTGGGATGAGTTTTCTCAGATGTTTGGGATATTTAGATTTCATCCCTGAAGTGAATGATGAACAGATGGCTTTTCTGCATCTTTTTTGTGAAGGGTGGGGACGAGCGCCTCCTGCGGTCATTTTGCCACGCTTGTTTTTGAATCACACCAAAAATAATCACCCGCTCGGCCACTGAGCGAACCAGCGGGGGGGCAATCAGACAACAGACATGCCTAAATTGCTACCGTAGCGACTGTGCGGCTGTATGAGTGGCCAGCACTGGGGAGGAAAATCACACCATACCAGTCGCCAGGGGTAAAAACAGGCAGGAACATTGTTTAATTATTTATTAGTCTACATTCATGTTTTAACAACATGTAGATTATTCAAGTGATACACAACACAAAGCTTCCCCACTTACGTTAAACCCCCAGATTGAAATTCAAATCAATTCAAATTTAAAATCGTTTTGTTTGCTTTTTTTCCTCTGTACTGCTGGATTTATACCAAACCTAGCCCTGCCAGGGTAAATAAGGCTGTTAAATACTGCTGAAAACATGAAAGAAACCAGGCGCTTCCTTAAATGTTTGAGACCAGGCACCTACTAATCGTGTAAATCAGAGTTTGTGCAGCTTTTTTTTCTCCTTACGTTCAATGTGAAAATTGGGACTAAATAGGAAGTGGGAGAACTTACATTAGATCTATTTTATGTGACAGATTCCATCCATCTGGGCTGGCAAAGAGGACGCTTTCATGCATCCTGCTGGATGGCTCCCCGCTCCGTGATCTGATCCGCCTAATGAACCCTCTTAAACACGGCCTGGCGAGCCCGGCAGACACCCTCAGGCTCCGCCTGCCTTCTTGGCCATAAACAGTTTTGGTGAAAACCTGCCCTGGCTTTTAGTGCACGGACAGAAACACAGATTTTGGAAGGGACCCTGGCCCTTAGTGTCATATTTACCACTATATACACACACACGCGGACACATGCTCACTGTATCTCACTGGCGAGTCAAAAACCAGGGTCACCCAGAGTTCACTGAACACAACTGACTTACCTACAGATGCACATTTCATGACTTTTATTTCCATATTCTTTAGCGTTTGCAGCCCGGCAGTCAAATTCCTTCGATGGTAGTCAGCCACGAGAAAAGGGTTTTAATCCGCAAACTGTATTTGTTATTCAAAGAGATTCATGGGCTGGAGATGGCTGTCGGACTAATGTTCACAAGCAACATAAACAAAAAAGGCATCAAATATTCATGCAGCTAAAACAAGGATGGGAAGTACAGTGTAAGCAAATCAGCAGACTTTATTTGCTTTAAGGCGTGCCGTTGCAAAAGTACGGCTTGATTAGTTTCCTTTATTCACCCAATTGTGCAGATTAAGTTGTGTTCAATGCAACTGAAGTTTCTGCCGCATTAAAAAGAAGAAAATGCAAGACAGTGGAAACGACGCGTTTTGTAGAGTGTCGGAAAAATGCAAAGTTGGCAAAGTAGAAACAAAAAGTGGCTTAAAATGCTCGAAGAAATGTGAGAACAGAGAAAGTTCTGCAGCGGCGGCACGGAGGCAGCGAGGGAGAATGGATGAGCGCATTGATCAGCGCGGATTCGAGAAGGAGCGTCGCTCGCCTGCTCGGTGTGACGCGGGCCCGGGCCCAAATCAGTTAGACACCTTTGAAATTCTCAATAGCTTCCCTGTGAATCAGGCGTCCCCTTTCACGGCTGCCTGGAGCAGATAACAGGCTCAGCTCTGTTAACAATCTTACCTAATAGACTTCTCTGCTGTCAATCACATCTCAAAATACCAATACAAGCCCCCCCCCCACACACACACACGCACATCCTTGTACATCTATCTTTGTGAGGACTTCATAGGCGTAATACATTACACTAACCACTCCCTTCTGACCCCAACCCTGACCCAGCCCACACGGCCCCACTTTGCTAGTAGAATGTAGATTTTGATACTCAATACGTAGTAAATGTGAGCACACACACACACACACACACACACACACGCACACACACACACACACACACACACACACACACACACACACACACACACACACACACACACTTCATCACTGTCGGGGACTTGATCTTGATTTTCACTCGCAATTCAGCTGTTCTCCATACTCTGCGCTGTCTTTAACTGTGTTTTATGCAAACCATCGCGAGGGTGAGGTTCCAGTTCTTATGAAGTCTTCAGCCTGGAAATGGAAACAGCAAATTTGCTCTGATTTGAAGGATCTCAAGGAGCTGCTGGCAGCGTGTGGGTCAGGAACATTAATGGCTCGGGCTGTTTCTGACCATGGACGCTCGGAAATGAATGACAAAGATCTTTAACTGCTGGCTAATGTCATAATATTGCCGTAAGAAACCCGTCAAAACAAAGGCGGTTACTGGCCTTCCTCAACGAAGGTCAAATATTTCCTTTAAATGAATGATAGACATAAAAATCATCATTTTTAAACTTGTGACCATCTATGTTTGTACTGCCATCACAATGGAGACACTCAGCTATTTTCCAGGTTACTGGGAATTTCTCAAAGGAAGCATGTTAATGTCACAAATGATACAATCATAAAACAAATTCACACGTTTCTGCTCCCTTTCCATTTGAAAACACTGACACTAGTTCAGGTTTGTTTTCCTGGTGACAGCTTGATGACACGATCTGTCCCGACCCTCCGCAACCCGAGAGAAACAACGCCCGATGAGAAAACTGAGATGGAATGCAATTAAATGCAACATAATACAGTGTTGTGACATGATATGACATGATGTATGATACAATATGATAAAATACAGCGTAATATGATCCAGTGCTATGTGTGATACAATCTGATTACGGATCCATAGGCCCTGCATACACTGGCGAAGGCTGCAATCTAATTTCCTTTGATGAAATGTATGCCTCCCACAGAGGGGAAGCGGGGCACACAACTGTTTCCACTAGTCTGTGGGGCAGGTTATGTCTCTCGGGATTCCAAATGGCGTACAGCCCCCCCCCCCCCATGGTGTTACTATAACACCGGCCTTTTTATCAGCCAAAGCATTTAGTCTGCTCACCTCAAACTGTGCCAGATCCACATGGGCTGTGTCTCCCCCCGACCCCCAAACTGCTCAGACCTCAGAGTCCACCTGGGCTTTCGAGTGGAACCCAGATAAGGACACCTCCGGTGGTATCCCGTGACATACGTTTCTGCATTTTATTTGCATAAGAATCTGTTAAATCAAGCCCTTCCTGTATGATAAGCGAACAATAGGAGGCCTTAACCCACACGCCAAGACCACCGGGCTGCTCTCATAAACAGAATAAATCAAATCTGCCAAAGCTGTTAAAAATGTGAATGGATTACTGAAGAACAGGACACGTCTCTGTTCCATTAACATGAAAACTCGGAATTTGTCTCTTTCCCTCACTCCCTAAAGGGGCCATCGTATTGATGGTTTTTTTTTTTTTTAGTACTCAGTGAAGCCTGAATGGAGGGATTTAAAAATGGAGCTTTGAACCCATTCATGTGGATTAAAAAAGATGGGAAAAAAAACAACAATTTAGCTTTGAAATCTCCAATCACTTTGCATCTGTTTTCCTGTTCACAACATCACAACTGGAAGTGCTGTCAACGGCAGCTAAAAGCAACATCACAGCCTGATATTCTCTGGGTCCATATCTGGAACCCAGATTCTAGCAACGATCCTTTATGGTTTATGGATTCAAGCTAAAAATTCAGGCAAGTATTGTCCTTTGGTGCCTTTCAGGAGGAGAGAGTATCATTGTGGTGCTGCTAACCCCTCACAGAGCCTCCACATCTCATCCTATATGCTAAAGTCCAGCTTCATTTCCTGGTAATGTTGGGCCTTATCATCTTTCGGTGGCCTATTAACATGACCGGAGGGTTTTACGTGCGCAATAATGGTCGTTCAATTCTCACCCCTGTCCTGTGATGACTAGTGACCCATCCTGGATGCTCACCAACCCCCCCCCTCACCGATCTGCTGGGAAAGCCTCTGTGATCCCCAGCGTTTGACACCTGTCACCTCTGACCTTTCGCCAACTCCAAACATGGTCCTCAGCGCTGCGTTCCAGGATCTCTCCCTTCACGGCGGACGCCTAACGACGCGATGTCCTGTGTGGCACGTTAACATTTCCACAAACAATCAGGCTTATAAATGTTGCCACACACATGCACGCTGACACAGTTTCCCACACCGAGAGACAAATGTCCACACCAGAGCGGAGAACAATTCTGTGAAATATTAGCCTTTCTCTCCCTCTCTCTCTCTCTCTCTCTCACACACACACACACACACACACGCACGCATGCACGCACGCACAAACGCACACGTGGAGTACACATTTTCTCTTTCTCTTCCCCCTTTCTGGCAGTCTTGCGTCAGTGCTAAGACCACAGGGACGGTTGACATTTCACTCTGGCTCCGTTTCCATTCCCTGTGATCACAGCCATGCTGCCTCGCCTCCTTTAAAGGTCACTGTTGTTGTTTGTCAAAATCCCAACAAAAACACACCATGCAATGCCGTGTGTGAGCTTTCCTTTTTTTGGATAACTTGTGTGTGTGTGTGTGTGTGTGTGTGTGTGTGTAAGAGGGAGGATATTAAATTTGTGCGTATCTGTCAAAGTTTTTATTTGCTCTTAAACAGGACTGTATGTTTATGTGCACAGGATAACTATACTTTAAAGTTTGGTCTTTATGTCGTTCTTTTTGGTCGTAAAAACCCACGTCACATCTACCACAACTCTACAGAGGGACCGCTAAATTGGGGGGAGGGAGGAGAATTGCGGATGCTTTTAAGTGATTTTATATTTCCACTTGCGTGTTGAATGGAAAAAGCTTCTCCCCTTTAGCCTTTAGCTCCCAGTTAAAAGTAGAACTGGAAGAACCAAATGTAGAATCTCTCTCTCCGCACAAGAACAAGCACCCCAGCGATTGGACGAGTGATAAAGGTGTGGTGGAACAGGGAACAAATGGACGGCCATTCAATAGAATGTGCTGCTTTGGTGTGTAAGAATCCATTTCCTCGTCAATACGTGTTTTCTCCCGCTGACGACCCCCCCCAACCCCCGCCCACCCCCACCCCCACCCCCCCACCTCCTCCCCGGGTCTCCAGAGGGTCGAAACAGAAAAAAACCCTTCATTAAACAGCCAAGCAAAAACTGCAGGAATACAGTTTCATTCCATCAGAATTTCAATGGCTGATGATGAATATTTGAGGGTAAATCCGACCTTAAGTGTTCCGCCCAGCCTACGGATGCGGCGACGCCAGAGGAATGCGTATCACATCAGTGGCTTGAAGCCTCGGGCAGCACCTGACCGACGGTCATTATATGATGGGAGGAAGCGAAAACATGCTGGTTGTATATTACTCCGTAATGCTAACATTAATACCGCTCGCTCCTGCGGGTGGTAGCATCGACTTTTCCTACATATCTTACAAAATATATGTTGGCTTTTAAGAATGATTTTGCTCCGGAGACAAGCGTAGTATGCATAAATATCTGTTTTCTTTGGAAAATAAATGGTAAAGGTTAGAAGACACAATTCTCGCCGTCAAAGGGGTAATTTAGTTTGCATTGCTAATAGCACGCGGTGCTGAATCCTGCTGTGTGCACAGTTGCGGTAGCCTTAAGCAGTCGGGTTCTGGGTAATCCCGTAATTTTTTTTCTCTTCTGCATATTTTCTCTGCAGATCTGAGTTGTTGGTGCAAGTAAGAGCTAATACCGTTTTCACTGTCCTTGACGTGATCTTAAATATCTTTTATGAAACACGCCAGAGGCACACTGGTCGTGATTCAGGCAAACGAGTAATTTGGAAAGTTGTGAAAATGATTCTTGATGGGACTTTCATGAACATTCACATCTCCGTATGGCACGACGATTTGGACTCGGGATGATTGCTTTTGTTCTTTTCTCCCCTCGGAAAGAGTGAAAGTGAAACATTAAAAAAAAAAAAAAAATCAATTTCGGTGAGTGATCGACACGGCGCCCGTTTCATCACAATGAGAGATGGCGGAAGGTGTCTGACAGCCAAAAACACCGTTAGCAGGTAAACACGCACGCGCCACATTTGCACACGGACTACTGACGTGCATGAATATATACATGAACGTGACTAGCTCGTTCAGCAACATTTTGGAGAAATTTTTTTATGAAATGATAGCTGTTTGCTGCGAGTACAAAAGAACTGAGAGTGTGTTTATGTATCTGTGGGGGGGAGAGAGAAGGAGAGCAGCAGCAGAGAGAGAGAGAGAGAGAGAGAGAGGGAGGTGTGCAGCTGGAATCTTTTGTGCCTCTTGGAATGTGCTAGTGCCACCCCATCATCTCTCCTCCCCCTCTGTCACTCACGTCCACAGCCATTAGTGAGGCGGCCGTTGAAGCTGCCTTGTTTTGACAGATGCTCGCTCTGTCCAAATGCATCTCAGAGGACGTTATGGCGCCTGTCACACTCCCCCTCTCGTTTCCTCTTCTCTTTCTTTCTCTATTCACTCCCATCTCTCACTCCTCCAAGCTTCGGGCCAGGCTTCGCCTCGAACGAAGAGCAGAATCACCGTATCTGTGTTGCTAACGTTCACAATGTTAAGGCTTGTCCTTAAATTTCATTATATGACATCCCATCTCTTTATAATTTAATAAGGAACATACATTAACTGGACATTGTGTGGGAGCTGTGGAGCGCTCAGGGTTCCTCCAGGCCAGTGTGATTGAACCTTGTGCAGTTCCGACTTTCATTGTTCCTTCTCGCTGTGAGCCTGGGGAGGAGGATTTTAACATGAGAGGTGGATGTTGGATCTGAGGCCACAAAGGAGATGGGGAAAAAAAAAAAATCTGCCACAGCGTCCCCACGGGGCTAATCTGGACACAATGAGGCCACTGCTAATGTGGACGTACCAGGACACGCTGGGCCTGGGCTCCAGAACTTGGATCTGCGATTTAGTTCTATAACCTGCTGCCCTTTCTGACCACCCAGTTCAGATTAATCAGTGTGGAATGTTTGATTTTAACTGAAACTTTCAGTATTTTCTCATAAATAAAAGCTTTTGATGCAAAAAAAACCCCCCAAAAAAACATTAGCTGGCACTCTGAAACCATGATTTCTCAGTTTTGCAGCGCTACCTTTACGTGACGCCCCCGGAATCGCAGCTCAAGGTTCATGTAGAAATTCACCAATAACTAAGTCAGACTCCCCAGGGTTTAGATTCCTGCTTACGACCCTCTCCATCATTCAGCGCTCGCCACTAAATCATGCATGCAAGACTAAAAACATGCCAATTGCTCCATACGCAAGCATCAATTTATGTGTTTGCCCTGCAGGGAATGGAATCTGCTTTGAGGGAAGTTTGTTAGAAGACTTAACCCAGATCTCTCCTGAAGGTTTTTAGCCAGGTGAAAGTGACCTTGGCCTGGAGGAGGGTTGCTGCCCCCTCCAGTGAAGCCTCAGTGTCGTGACTTTACGCAGAGCAGAGAATGTGTGTGTGTGACTTCTCCTTTCGGGTGTGTGCATCTGTGCGCGAGTGTGACTAAGAGTTGGCCGGGCTTCAGGAGGACTGAATCACACCGTCTGGGCTCTCCACTGGATGGGCAGGGCTTGGCTCGGGGCTGAGAGGGTCCTTTACGCCTCAGCACACACTCTCCCCGGCCTGAACGCTCTCCTCGCTCCTCACCGGCGTTGGCATGATGAAAGGAGACGTGCCAATACATCCATGATTTGCGCCACCGCTGGAAAGAAGGCGAGGGAGCGAAGAGGAGGAAGCAGGAGAAGAGGCAGAGCAGATGAAAGTTGATAAAAAAAAAAAAAAACTTCTGACAATACATCGGTGTGGATGGGAAGCGGTGTATGGGCGCACAGAGACAGGAAGTAGTAACGCTGTACTCTGGACGGTGAGTACGGGGGAACAATGAATCACGGCGGAGACAAGCGGCTGGAAATAAAAAGAGAGGATCGCTGAAGCGGCTCCGCCACCAGACGACAGCAGACTTCCTTTCTCCGTGCTGAAGAAGAAGGGAGAGGGCGGGGAGGGCTGGGCAGGGGAGGCGGGGTGAGCGCCTGGGGTCAACTTCATCTCTCCACTCATATTCGCCACTCTGTCTCTCATCAGTCGGGCCAATACGGATGCCGCCAAAATAGCGCTCGCTCGCAAACTTTTCTCATTCTCATTCCAAAAAAGCTCATCTGGGGCCGTCCTTTTCCATTCAGCACCCTTTCATTGTGCTCACAAGTGGCCCAGCTCAGCGTGATGCATCTCTACAGTCGATACGGGCCTGTGCAAGTTTCTTTTTAAGCTCTCCTTTGTGTGAGTGTGCGAACCAGCTGCTGTTGGTTTGGATTTTATATGTAATATCAACATAACGTTAACAAATGCGCCTCACATCCCCAGCACTCTTTTCCTGATGTAGTTCAGGTTTGGCATACAGTTGCTCATCAAAGCTTAAAAAGCTGTTGGGGGATAAAAAATAAAAAAAACTGAATACAAAATAGACACAAGGATGAAAAATAAAAACAAAATGATGCATCTGCATCCAGATTAGCTCCTCTTCACATATAGTGTATGCGTGCTTTCTACTCTCTCTACTCCCCGTCTTTCCCATCATGCTTTGCTATGCTGGGTGACTTGATCCTCGTTCCAATCCTGGCGCACGGCTCTCTGAGGAGCAGCGATGTCACCGGAACATAGAGGAATAGAAATCAAATCTGTTTGAAACGAGAGTCGGCGAGGGAGAGCGTGCCAGAGGACAAGGTGGTGATAACGGATAAGGGCTGGGGGGGGAGTGCAAAAGAATGATATTTGAATTATGTAACTCGGCTCAGGGATGATTTGGCCGATTCCACCGCTGACACCAACATCATTTCTCATTACCTGGGAGCCGTGCACGCTTTCCCCCCTTTTCTCATGAGTCATCTCACACTCAGCTATCAGAGCAAGAGTTGGGGGGCAAGGAGGTGAGGTATTCAGATATTTTACTTGCACAAAACAAAATAAAACCCAGAGGTGAACGTCCCTCTGACGGATTTAATCATCACTCTGTGTCCATAACAACCCCTCTTACTCTAAATCACGGTTATCTTGACAAGATGGTGTCAAGATAACATTAATGAGTAAAAAAAAACCCAAAATGGTCAATCAATAATTCCAGTGTTTGACATGGGATGAATGGTGTTGTGTCATTCTGAATGTTCCAAATTGTTCCTTCAGCAAATATCAGACCGTAAAACACTGCTTCTGGTGAGATGAGGTGGACTCTGATGAGCAGCTTTCCAGCCTGCGACCACAGGAGTTCCTCTTTACGGCCTTATTTGCTTCCCTTAAATTGTGGCAGTAAAGATTTCCAGTGAATAAACATCAGATCTGATGCTGGATCAATGCTGTGAGAGCTCCAGCTCTGCTGTGCTTGCTGTCATGACGGCCAGACTCCTGCTTTTAAACACAACTGCAAACTTCACCCTAGAAGCTTTGGCTCCAGGTGCGTTGAGAAAGTTTGGGGCGTGCGAGCCTGTTCCTCGCAGCAACGCGACGCACAGGGAAGCTAATGCTCGGTGTGCACGAGTTATGTCAGTCTTCTGCTCGGTGTGTGTGTGTGTGT